>VBVQ01004321.1:4714-15185 GCA_011636635.1 Tetramorium simillimum | reverse complement strand
GTATAAGAGACAGGTGGGTGAGGAGAGGGATACGAAGAACGGCGAGAGATACGGGAGGGGGCGAGTACATGTGCACGCGTGTACACGTACACGCAACACGCTCGCCGATGCACGCACACGTGCAGCGGAGTTTAACGTTTGTGTAACGGCGGGACGTAGCCGGAACGGCGGCGGCGGCGGCGGTGGCGCAGAGATCTACATAATGTTTATTATGCTAACCTAGGCCAACGCGGTTGCATCAACAAGTGTTATATTATCATTCAAATAAAATGTTTTAATCTGCATACGTTTTATCGCCCTCCCGCGGGCATGCGGAATGCCGCGCCGGCACGAGACACGCGTACCACACGCGCCCGTTTTCGCCGCGCGTCGTTCGGCTCTTTTAAATGCCCGCGCAACGCGGCCTGGAGCGGAATTCCTTCCGGGGCGGCACTTTCGATGGCGATCTCGAGGAGGAGCTGGCCTTTCGTGGGAAAAATTGACGAAAATTCTCTTCGACGTATATTAGCCGCTTAGTCGACGACTCAAAAGTGATAAGCTCGCGATACGATACATAATTGTACGCACGGGATTTACATATAACGTTTTTTCTTCAGGTAGTTTATGCTGTATCAAATTTACTGAATGTAAAATGCGATCCTTACTTCTCTAAGTTTCTCGCTCGACGTATTAAAAACACATAAGTCAAAATGATCGCTCTCCGGAGGCGCGGAACAAGCGAAACCGACCTCGAAGAATGTGGAGGAGTATTCTCCAAACTGTACGATATTGTATTCAGAATTGGTCACTCAGAGACACTTTATCATCGTCCCGGCACCGAACCGGGTCTCCCGAAGGCAAAAACTTTACGACAGATTTTCGATTAGACAGAAAGACGTCCGGCGAGATTTATGAAAAGTTTCTAAGGAACACGCTCTAATCTGAATGCGTTTTATCGGTCCCACGGGTCACGTCCTGTACGGAACACACGCGAAAGTTCCGCGTTCCGGCATGCGGCACGCGAGTGCGTGCACGTGTCGCCGCGTGAGTATGATTAAGGCACGCCCTCGCGAAATGTAGAAAAAGGCGACCTGCGTCAGTTTCGTCCGCAATTTCAAGCGTGACGACACGAATCCGTGTGACACATAATTTAATTAATGATTTGCATGCTCGGTGACGACTATGCGCGCAATCCAAGAGGAAGAAAAAAAAAAAGAACGGCGAAAGGGTTCAAATGCACGCGCGATCAATCACGCGATCAACGATCCATATCGTGACGCAATAAAAAGAATGGGAAAATGAGGGCACGCGTGTGCGAAAGAATTTTTCCGTATATAAGTAAATGACATAATTTATGGAAATTTTCACTAGTCTCGAGTTGATATCTTTTATTTTTGTAAAAAAAAAAAATATTATAAGCATAGTGTTTTTCGTATCACTTAATTGTTCCGACAATAATCCGGAATAATTTTAATGAAACGGCTGTTATATTATTATTCAATCACCTTCGCAGGTGATCAAGATATAAGATCCTTGCGTATAAATTGATCGATGTGCCGCGTAGAGAAATTTCATCTCGCGATCGCTGGTGTTGCAGCAACTCGAGCTCCAAAGTAGATTCTTTCCTACCTCACTTGCGGCTGATCCCGTAATCATCCTACTTATATGTCTCAGTCTCTCTGCCGGTTTCGTCCCGCTCCCTATGGGCTATTCGCGCGACGATCGGGATGGGATCTTTCCGTGCCACCTGTGTGTCTTCATTATTCAGCAATGCAAATAGATTGCTGGCGCATTACCATAATTAGATTCAATATTTGTAGCTTGTCACGCCGTTACTATAATTCATCAGGGCGACCGTGCGTCTATCTGGCGATTTGTCAGCCCGATCTCGCCCCGCGGGCGAAAAATGCATGATTAATACGCGGCGCGGTTGCGCGCCGCAGCGAAATTAGCACGATCATCTTCCGTAAATTCTCTCTCGCTACTGCGAATCATAACACCTCTCCGATGTAACCAAATGGACCCCGCATTGAGACATATGAATGTACATACGTCAGCGTAATACGAATGAGCTTCGAACAGTCGTAAAAACGTGACGGGCAAATTAATTCCTCGGGCATCGAAAAAGCGATCTGCAGGGTATATGACTAATTGCCGCTGTCATCTAGATAAGTGACTAGTAATATCGACATCGGCAACCATGTTACGTCGAGATCCTAATGAGCCTGCTAAAAATTGTATGTCGTCTATTTTTCTCTCAGGTAAGATTTCCATTTTAATTTCAATTTTTAAAGTTTCAGCAGGTGTATTTGGGGCACATACATTAGTATCTATCGGGCTACGAGTGCGAGAAATAAATCATTTAATAAAATCTTTATATTTGTCGCATGCTCTTAAGCACCAGTCCACCCACAGAAAATCCATAATCATATCGCTACGACACTCTAGTCTCATAAATAATTCAGAACAAACTTTGCCCGCTCTCGAGAAAAATGCAGAAACTGGTCTCGACACACCGATATCTGTGTTTTGACCCCAGTTTTGCCGAAGGCCATTGAAACGTAATAACTTATCGTGAATGCTTTTCAACGCAAAACGCAGACTCTACGGAGAGTAGCTTTGCAATCGCGAAGGTCAGCGACGACGGAACGCGAGTGTTCTCAGTTAAATGATAAGCTAACAATGCATTTACTGATTACGATGATAAAAATCCCTTTTTCTTTGACATTACATAATCTGTATAAACGGAAAACGAAGAAAACAGAAGAGAAAAGAGAGAGAGAGAGTGTGTGTCGTAAAAGGAGAATTGATAGATTTGCCGCGTCATGCGATTGTTCATATTGGAGTTGTCGCTCATGATTCCATTATACTTTCTGACTCTCGGCTACATGTCAATATTGTAAATTATCATAAAAGCTTCTTCATTATTTTTAGGCACGTATGTATACATACACATACACCGGTAATTCCAACTGTCTTGTGACTGACGAATATGGGTCGCGTTTATGTCACGGCGTGTCAGCTTGTCATTACACGTTTCGCGTACCGAGTGCATTTCGCGAAGCCGAGATGCATTTGCGACGCATGACGCTCAGAGCACTTTACTTGGAAGTAACTGAAAACAATTTTGCGAATATACCCGTCTAAACGGAGTTAATCACAACTTCACAAGTATCTCTCAGATAAATTATCTTTAACGTATTAAAAAATGTGCAAAGAAATCTGAATGACATATATCGTAATATTTATAACAGAAATATCTCGCGGGAAGAAATAAGGAAAATGTTTTTTTAAATACGTCAAAAATAAATTTCTACGGTGGTTTCACGCAGCTTTTCCCGACGAATGTTTTCGGGTTAGTCAGTAGTAGACCGCGGTGGACGTTTGCCCTCAATTAACTTTATAAGTGAGTAAGGAGGCGTGCGCCCGACCGTCCGTCAGTTCGTTCGTATCTCCATTGCATGCGATGTTCATTCTACAAGTGCCAAATCTCACTACCGGGTGTTGGGCACTTTTATTGAGGTGTAATGGAGCCACAGAAGAGCGATGGAGCTCGCAGGATGCACGCACCGAGATTATTCGCACGGAACGCTTACTCCATTTGCCACATGTGCATAAGATACGTTCGTCGTGTCCTTTGCGAGACGGTAGATGTATAATATCGAGGTATAATATAAGGCACGAAATCAAGATGCATTACAAATTATTAGAGATCATTATTTAAATTATTTAAAGATTATTATTAGAGATAAGTGCATTAAAAAATATATATATAACGTAAGAGAGACAAATGTATTATGTACTCATAGTGATGCTATATTTATTCATATTGACTGGTAACTATTAATTTTCAATGATCAAGAAATGACAGATATATGTGTATCGGGAGCCCCGGGAAGATTGAGAGTCAATTCTAGAGACTCAATCGATTGTCTTCGCTGGGAGTCGAGATAATTCTTCAAAATAAAACATGGGCGTATTAAAAGATCTTAATTAGGTAATATCGCTGATCAGGTTGCACGGAGAGGCCGCGTCTCCCACGCTCCTGCAGTTCGACAAATGTGTCGGTCCGGCCGTTTCCGCGACCAAGCGCGTTTCCGCGGGCAGTGTAAGGTAATGCGGGCATAAGTCAGTCCGAGCGTCGGCGGATCCCGACGTGATCTCGGCTACCTAAAAGAGAGCGGCGCTCTCTTTCTCTCTCTCTCTCGTTCAATCTTTATCGCGCTGCACCGACGCAGCGGGCCGTGCGCGCAAGTCGTGCGAGCACATTTCCGAACGCACGCGTACGTGTGCACGCGAAATGAAAAAGAAAAAAGTCACGACGTACACGGATAAGTCCGCCTACGCGAACCGTGTACCGTACAAGAGATGTACCGCGTTCGCGCCGTGACGTGCGTGCGCGCGCACGTTGCACGCGTGTACATGTACGTACACGGCACGTCGTACGGACGTACAGGTGTACGTTTCACGAGCGTATGCGTAGGCTCGTTTACTTAGCCAATGCCATAGCTGAGTTATTTATCTGTCTTTTGCCCGGCAGCGCCAGTCGAGAATGCCTCTATATACGAGCCAACACTCCTAGAGAGTCGTATGCGCGTGGGTCCCCGGAGTCTTTTTTTTTTTCCCCGTTCAAGGCCTACCTGGTTATGTTGCTGTCGGACGCACGATCGGTTTACTCCTTTCCTTCTTACGCTACGTCCGTCTCTCGATCTCTACGTTTGTCTCCATCACCTCGGTCTCTTCTCGTCTCCTTTCCCCTTTCCTCTCTTTCTTTCTCTCTCTTGCTTTCTCTATCGCTCGGTCCGTTTTACCGGGACCACTGCACAATCTCACGAGAAGAAAAAAAAAAAGAAAACAGAAATCGATGAAAAAGAATGTCGAAGAGGTGAGCAAGGTTGGCATAAGGACGATCCCGAGGAATCTCCCGCAAAGTGGATCCGGTACTTAACATTGACGAGTTCGCGCGTCCCAAGAGTCTCGAGTGGGACCGAGATCGTTAGATGGTGATGTCGTTTCACGTCGACATGTTTTCGATCACGCCGATGTTGGATTCGTGAAATTGACGAACGAAAATCTACAAAGGATGTAAAACCAGCGAAACATTTTTCGCAACTATGCATTGCGAAATTTTGAGATTCATACACATTTGCGAATTTCCTTACGAAGCCAAATTCATCGAACTCAGCATTTCCGAGCAATGTATGTATAAACGCCTAGAAAAAGGAAATCTTCACCGCTCGATTCGTTAAATCCGAATCAATCGTGTCTCGTCGATTTTCTAAAGGCAAACAGGAAGCCGCGATGAAAAATTTGGTGCGGAGATACGTAAACGATGGATGAAGTCTCGCGTACGCGGCTCACGCTCGCTCTCCGTAGCCGGATTGTTGAGTGACGTCAGCATCACCGGAAATGGAATGTAGGTAGCGATGCTTATTAAGCTTCAGAGCGCGAGAGAGGGAACTACAAAGAGAGAGAGAAAGAGAGAGAGAGCGAGAGAGAGAGAGAGGGCTCGATGGAACGACGGTCAAAGGGAGAGAAAGAGATCTAGAGAGAAAAACGGAGAGAGGGAAGGATGGCGTTCAATTGTTTCCTCCGCACACGCGTACCGCGTACCGCGTATGCACGTAGGTACGTACCTACGTCCGTTCGTATAAAGAAGACGACGATGCGCTGCGAAGAGATCCTAGTGTGGGCATCGGCTATTAAATCAATGCGCTGGTGTCAGGATCTGTTCACGCCTCGCTAATACACTCGTGGAATGTCAACGAGGCGACTACCTTGAGAAAAGGAGGCTGTGTGTGCCGCTACTGCCGCTGCTGCTGCAGTATAGGAAATCTCGCGAGCCATAAGGGGTGGGTAAGGTAAAAGATACCTCTTCCCGCGACTTATTCGACGTGTGAGCGGAGATTTTAAGATGTATGCTGAATGCCACGGAAATGTCGCGTGGAATGTCCCCCGTGAAAACGAGTAAAACGAGCGATCGATTCGCCGTAAAGTCTATAGCTTTGCAAGATAAATGTCGTAATTCTCACCGATGATTGAATGTGAGTAAAATAATAAATACGATGACGTTGCGGCAAGTAAGAATTATATTTTTAATTATTTTACGATGGGTAGAATAATCATATACGTTTCAAGTGTTTCCTCGATTGCTCAAGTTATTTGTGAATGGAGAATGAATAAGGAAAAGTGAGTAAGTTTGCATGTGACCGCACTCGGGGAAAAGACTTACTCAGCTAATATCTACTGCTTAGCGCTTTGCGGTTTAGACGCGCATTATTTTCGCAATGATCGCGTTTCCATTTCCTCGTCACACCTAAACGTGTATATGTACGCGGGTAAGAACGAATGTGTCTATATGTTCGTTACGTTCTGTATTCCGAAAGAAAGAGAGAGAGAGAGAGAGAGAGAGAGAGCGCCGTTAAAGGAGTGGTGAAATGTTCGTCAATAACTAATTAACAGACGTAACGATAATTTGCGGGCTCGAGCGACGTGCTCGACAGACGCAAGTGAGGGGTTTTACGTGCGCGCGTATTCTATAATTAAAGTCGGCGTTACCTGGTCGCGCGTACACGTTATCTTTCATTCGTTTCTTGTCGTTCCGCAGAGTGTGAGAATGAAAAAAAAATTGGAATAATTTGGAGGATATAACAGTTTAAATTGAAAAGCCTCATACATATCGGAGCTTCGCGACAATCAGTAACGTCGCATTTTAAAGCATTGGTCGTTCTCTTTGGAATAGCCTGTACGAATGGCAGCAAAATGTCGAGGTCTACTCTCGTACCTTGCGAGTACGCGCGTGGAATGCCGACGAACAAAGCGCGAACGGCAGCGATTCAGGATGAAGATGCAGTAGAACGAGAGAGGTGTCGCTAAGTATAATTATGGTATTCCAGATAAGGTCGGGTAACGTGTAGTAACGACTCCGCACGGCTACCGGTCTCTTGTACGAACGGCCACTTTTATCAATCGGCTATTAAATCAATGCAATGCCGGCCGAACGCAGTGCGGCGTTCACGCCTCGCTAATGCGCGATCCGAGGAATGTCAGGAAGGCTGATCGGGATTGGCGCCGTGATAACGAGAACCGGAATCCGCCCATACGTCAATTCCATTAAACCACCCTTTCACGTCTCCTGATATTTCAGTATTCAAATAGGGATTGCTTGTGAGATTCGCACAAAGTCATTCTTTCTTCCTACAATTGACTACTTTATTCACCTTTATCAAGATTTATTTAACATTTCCTTGCGCTCTGCTCGGATTACGTACTTGTACGATAGATATCAAATTTTCAAGGGAACTCTACGCAAGCAAAACAAAGGAAAAATTATTGCGACGCATCGAGGAAATCGTAGAAAACGTAAATGAAATACTGGAAAGAGATTGGATCGGAGATTCAAATGAAAGATATCGAACAAATCGACATTAGAATTTTAGAAACTAGGAAGGCCGACGTTCGTCGATCGATCGGTATCGTCGAAGAAAGCGACACGGATCCCGAGGACGACGAAGCGTCGCGGCGCAAATTGCAACGTGCACGCGTGAGCCCATGCAAACGTCGTGCTACGCCTATAACAATAATTTCAGTAGGTGTGAACGAAACCACCGGAGAAAGGGGATGGGGAAGACTCGGAGGGGGACGAGGGGAGAAGGGGGACGAACGCGCAGCCCCAAAGCGCATGTCCGCCGTGACGCGGAGGGGTTGATAGAGGGTTGATTAGCGCCTGCGCCGCGCTCTCACCCTCTCCTTCGCCGCTTTCCCCTTTCCTCCCTTCTCTGGGGGAAACGCGTCCCTCTCTTATCAGCCACCCCACTCCGCGCGTTATCATCCCCTCTTCTCATCTACTCCCTTCGTTCCGCTTTCGCCCCCCTTCCGTCGTTTTTCCCGTCGTCTTTCTCCTCGTTTGTCCGTCCCTCGCGCGTTTGCGTTTCCCTTTCTCTTCTCTCGACTTTCCCTCTCTTTCCTCTCGGAGGACTCGGATTTTTTCCCCCCCCGTCTCGCGCTCCTTTCCTCATCAAGCGGCTCTGTCTATCGCTTTCTCCCCTTCTTTCTCTCGCTTGTCGGTCAGTTTCACCCCCTTTCGATACGCGCCGCTCATTGTTCGCGCGTGTCACGCATCGCCGAGGTGAAACCATCCGACGATTTCCTGGCTGGCACCTGGTTTCGCGCGCTGCTTTTTTCCTCTCCATCTCTCCCTGTCTCTTTCCCTTGTCTGCTTTCATCGTAGAAGCCGTTGTTACCGTTGACCGGCCGGTGGATCGTGACGAGACGACGGAAAGGGGAAAGACGACTTCCGAAGTGACCGATGTCACTGTCAATGGCGGGGGAGCTAACGAGGGTGTGACAGGTGTAGCGTCAAATTAGCACGTTTGTGATTCCAGTCGGGGAGGAAGGGCGGGTAACGCCGCTGGGGGTGAAATCGGTAGACCGAGAGAGATGGTTTTATAACAATGGTGTTTAAAGGATGTCGTGTTTTTACGAATGCAATTTAAGGAGGGATTTTAAATTTCACACGGAGATATATTATCGTGAATTTGATGCGTGGTATGTTTTTAGTAAATCGGTACGTTGCGTTGCATTATAATCATAAACAATTAGTATTGATAATAACTAAACGACTAATAGACTATTATAATTTAATATCGATTTTGTTAGATATCGATTTTGTTAAAATTGTATGTATCTTATCATTATCCTGTAATGTAGTTAACATTTCTTGATCTAATTTTGAAAAAGAAAAGAAAAAAAAGAAAACTATCTTTTAAATATTATAAAAATGTAAAAGGTTCTCTTGTACCGAACAATTTAACACGTAATTCATTAACAATAATTCTGGCATATTCTGATTGTCATAAACTCCTGCTTGGAAATCTATTTAGAATCTAAGCATTTAACGGCGTAATCATCGCGATTCGCTTCGCCAAGAAGCAATGACGCGCTGAGCCCTCCCGACTATCTATATGGTGCATCTTAATCAGATGCACATTTCCACACATAATTAAAGACAAAATTCGTACATTAACATAATAATCTGCCTCGCGTGGATACGCCTGGATGGCACCGTCGGGCACTTAAACGTCCCGCATCGAGCAACACCGTTCTTTCGATAGAACTAGGAACCGGAAGCACGTGTCAACCACCTGAACGTCACCTCTGTTACAGACTGCACGACTGGCGTGCATCGGCATGCGAAATCAGGATCGTTCGCATCGCCGTGGCGATCTTTAATAGCACGTTTTTTAACTTGAAACAGATTCTTCCTTAATGGACACAGATTTTTTGTTTACACCAGCGAATATTTTGTTTGCCCCAGCTTCCGTTATTCGTGTCCCATAACGCCGTTAAAGTCTATTAGATACTTCCTCAAGGATAAGGCAATAATACCTGTCTTCTTACAGTTTAATTCTCGAAAAATCGCTCTTGAAATGTTTCAACTGGCTTGTCATCCGGGAAACGTTAATCCGACATTTCCGCCGAGGAAAAAGTCAACCATAAATTTATCAAAGAACATGTGCCCAAGGTCGATGAGACGGTGGCCGACACGCCCGGTATATCACGACAGGCATCGAGGCAACCGAGCGATGGCGGCGGATCACGGGGCCCACCGCGGCTATCGATGACCGCGATTATGATTATCGGTATTATCCCCGCCTGTCTTTTACTCTCTCGGCAGAGATTACCCGGAGCATGTTTGCGCGCTTCCGAAGTGAGTAGATTGTAACGCGATACCTTCGCCGTGACGCCCATTCGCCTCGATTGGCGGAGATCGCCACGCCGTCAGGAAGCCGCGATCTTCGCCACCAGCGTAATCGTCGCGCGTGAAATTTGCATATTAATGTCCCGGACATTTTTACGTCGTTTCCCCCACGTGTATTATTGTCGCGGGGTTTCCGCGACGTTATTCGGAATTAATTCCGGAAATTATAAGCGCGTTTATTCCGCGACCGACAAAAAAAAAATTTATGCCAAGAATTTACACGACGCGCGACCTGCAACCCCTTCCCTTCTCACCGAACTAAACGCCGAAAGGGGAAATTGATAAAATTAACGTACGGGAATGTGAAATCTTACATCGCTCACTTCTTTAAGATAAATCTATGACTTTGCTTTCTGGTAAAACTTGGTTGTCACTCTGAATGGAATTATCAGTGATTTTGCAGACGAAAGATGAAGCATTGAATAATGCATCGGATGGTTAGTTTGCGCATGGGGAAGCCGCAGCAGGAAGTGAACGCAGGCAATGAAATCGACGGGCTGTTTCGCGGCCGCGCGATCATACTCTTTCGCCTTTAACGGCCGTAAAAATAAGCGCGACATAAACCGCGAACAATGCGTGTAAAAACCGATTGTAAAAATACCCTCACACGCGCGCGCGCAACCGCGTGCGAGTCGCAGGAGCGAACAGGAGCGACGTCCTGTGCGACTCTTTTTCCCGCCGCGAAAAGCACCAGCAGAGGAGTATTACATCCTCGAATAGATTTGGCGGCTG
>VBVQ01004320.1:1763-15188 GCA_011636635.1 Tetramorium simillimum | reverse complement strand
ATTTCGTTAGTTTGATGCTCAATATTATAAATAATTTAAAGATTATTATATTTTTATTAATAAAAAATATATTGCTTCGTTTTTAAATAAATAATCTATTTAAATATCTCTTATTAAAAAGTATATCTTCGATGTAATGACTTTAAATTAATATGCATTAAAAAAATGTATTAATTATTAAAGTTTTTAAATTTTAGATTTTAATTATTAAAATTTGTAGATACTCAAATTTTTTAAATAAATTAGATATTCGAAACTGGGCTTAAAAATTTTATTAAAAATCTTTCAAATTATATATAATACCAAATATTGGATTTCTTACGGCTATCACAGATTAATCACACACGAAGTATATTTGTTAACACCAACGTGTACATCAACATAAATAAATGTACGTAATGTTTTTTTAAAATAATCCTATGCCAATAAACTATGCTGTAAAATTAATTATAACGCTCCCCTAACATTAATGTAATAAAGATATGCTTTAAATGGAAAAACTCGTGACATAATAAATTATGTAGTAATAGATTATAATCGCGAAGTAAAGTGCATTTAAATGTTTCATACGTCGTAGTAATAAAACACGTGAAAATGATGATATTATGGTCATCTCTCTTAAAATACTTGAACAATAAAAAAATCGCTCTTTAACATATCACAAGTCTAAGTAATAATCTGAATTATTTAAACTTAAACTATTATCTACCGATTTAAAGCCAAGTACCAAAGTAACACAGAATTAACATAATATTACGTAACTTTATAATATTGATGATCTCAATCATTATTGGTTTAGGTAAGGTATACAGTGTTATTGCCACCAGCATTTAATATAACGAAGATATTGAACAAACTTTATAAACTACATAAATTTAAATATATTTCTTGTTTGTCATTCTCTGAGATTATTAAAAATAATACTTAAAAATAAAAAAATTAACATTTAAATGAATTATCATTAAAAATCTGATGATCTTTTAAACTTAATCTTGAATAAAAACTTTACTGTTCTTTGTCATGTATGCATGTTCCTAGTAACTTTTCTCCATTTTCTTCATTTCTCGTAGTAACCCAATTGTTAAAGTTGCAGTCTGTTAAAAAATATTTTACACTTAATACAATACTATACATAATATATCCAGAGATTTACCATCGCTTTCTAATTAAGTCTTTCAACGACATAAACCCGTAAGTAATCAAAAAATAAATTTCGCACCTCATGTGTTTTTTACTTTTAAAATCAGCAAGTCCAGAATATATATTCGGTACGATATCTTCACGTTCTTATTAAGAAGAAAATTATCTTCCTTCGATATGTCAAAACACATATAGATAAAATAAATGACGATACATTTTCAGACCGTCTGTATAAGGAATGCATATCATTAATCTTTTATTACAAAGTGTTCACGCGCTACCACGGTCTCCACATCGGGTCGCGGTCATCTACGCGCTCGACGTCGATTTCTTCATCGTCATCGGCGTTAATGTCATGCGGATCACTCGTTTTATTCCTCGCCGTCGTCGTTGTCGTCGTCGTTGTCGTCGTCGTCGTCGTCGTCGTCATCGGCGACCGCCGATCCCTCAAACTCTTCGATTTGGCACTGCAATTTACTGTTAATTTTTCATCGCCATTAACGAGCGACATTGAGGCTTGGCATCGAGGCGTGGAGGCAACCGTCGTCGACGCGGCTTCGCCGACAGTTTTATCGGCGTGAGGCGTGGATCTTATCGGCGACGTGTTCGTGGAGAGTATCGCCGAGTCAATTTCGCCAGAGGTGCCGACGGGACAAGGTGCTACGACGTTGGCGATGCGATCCAGATTGGCCAGGGTAGGCGATAACAGGTTGGCTTTCGGCTGAGGAGAACACGTTTTTTATCGTCATTACGGCGGTCGTTAACACTTTGCGATCATAAATCTTTGCGACTCGCGTTATTCTCGCAGCCTGATCGCGGTATCTTTTTAGCCATTTTTGGGCATAACTTCGTAGGACGTAACGAAACTTAACATACCCATTTTCTATAAGCCGGAATTAATATTTTTTTTTACAATATGTCGTAATTTATTTACACGAACTTTCAACAGCTTTGCAAGGATTTATAGAAAATTATGTGTACAATTAAAAAAATAATCATAAAACGTAAGAATAACAAAAGAATAGTAAGAAAAAAAATATTCGTAACGATTCATAATTAAAATATAAAAAACATGTAAACTTTTTCACAACTTATAAAAATAATTAAATAACTGATTAATTATTATATTGGTGTATATAATATTACTATGTTTTCATAATTTTCACACTTTAACCATTAGTTATCAGTGTTGCAGTAAAGTGCACGTATCAAATGTAATTGCAATAAATTGCGGGTTGCGACTCCCTCGAGTAGGTCTACTGTACGGCAACGTGAATTGTACATACAGCGACTCGAGACACATCTTATATCTAACAAACGACAATAATTAAAGTTGGCGAGCCGTATCATAAATGACGCGGCATTAATATTTCACTGAAAAGTGAAATGCCTCAATTAAAAGTCTCGTTTTCTTTTTGGCAGCAAACGGTAGCGGCGCGCTGTCAACTACGATATGAATTTACGCGACGCGATCGGTGAGGAATGCGTATCCACGCACATGTATGTATACTCGATATTTCTCCGCTCGATCACGGAGAACTCTCGCCTCGTTTATCGTCGTCGCTTTCCCCCCGTGCCGTGCCGTCCATTAATTACCCACAGATCGAACACGATAATTACCGGTGAATTTGTCTGCCGGCCCGTTTGGAGACCAGCTGCGAGGTGTCTCGCCAGTCTCTCCGCGGCTTCACCTGGAAGCAACGAGAGAAATCTGCAGGCTTCCGCCGCGCAGTGCCCGAAGCCGGATTGCCAGCGGCTCTCCGCGGATATTTCGTCGCCGCTCGCGATCGTCGCCGATAATCCGGAGGGCCGCGAGGTCTGCAGCTTCTGCAGATGACGCACCGTCAGCTCGAGGATATCCGCCTTCTCCAACTTGCTGATGTTCTCGCCCTCAGTCTGCAAATCATTCCAGTTTTACTAGACTCATCCATTCTCATTACGTATCTCATTTTTTTCTGTAAAGTACGAATTTTAAAGGAACAATCACACGATATTAGTTAAGAAAGTATACTGAGAGAAAAATATAGTTACTTTTGGACTCGACCACAATTTTATAATATTTCTAACGATAATTATGGTTATAGTTAAGTTATTTATATTCTTTGTTAGAATTATAAATATTATAAAATTATGGTTGAGTCCAAAATCAAACTATATTTTTCTCTCAGTGATAGCTGTCGCCGCGTAGAAAATATAACGAATATTAGGTAATTCCGATAATTTTATAATCGATTCTGTCAATCCAATTTGCTCCTCCAATCATATTTCGAGTCACAACTGAGTGTGTAATGATCATTATATCGGCTACAATACTCGTCGACCGTGCAATTTCGCGCTTCCACCAAGTTAACCCTTTCGTTTCTGCCGGACAGTCTTTCATCGGCCGTCCGCACTAAGTAACGCGAGAAAACGAACGATTCCGTACAAAAAGGAACGTCTCGAGTTTTTCGCGCTAGAAGAGAGAGATTGCTATTAAGATGGTATCGTTACCGGCTCGTAACGCCCGCGGGGCGGTTTACTTTACGTCACTCGATTGCCCATTACAAGAAGAAACGGAGACGAGCGGCTCTAAAGGATCGTGGCCACGACGGCGCCTGAGCGTGGAGGCTTTACGCTCGCCAGTCCGCGGCGTTTTGCGAGAAGAAGAATAGCATCCGGTCGGCGGGCATTAAGCCGTACGAAACGTGCCGATCGGACCGGGTAATGTGCCGTTGGAAAATTAGCATGGTGAAATCGGCGTTGCCTTTCACGCTGATTCAGCGAATTATGCGCGAACATGAGTTTCACGCGGGCGAGTGCTCCGCGCGGAAAGACGGTATCGACGGATTGCCGTCAGTGGCGCAGCGCATTGTAGCGAACACCACTTAGGAATATCACGTAATGTACAGGAAACGTGTAATGTAAGCTTCTTTAATCCACCGTAGGTTTGCACATTGTTTTCGAAATCTTAGGGATTCGGCAGATCTTAGAATTCAACCCCCTTATTTTAACAAGAAACACGTATTTAACACTGATGATTTAAAACTGAATTTAGTACAATACTTTACTTTGCGTTTGTTGAGGAAAATAATACTATAAATCACAATAATACACTGAAAAATAAATTCTGGTTAAAAACGGACGAATCGGAAAAATCTTGTAGGATTGATCAAATATTCTAATTATTATAATAGAAAATTCTGGTTATCATAAGTTATAAAGTATTGAGTTATAAAGTTTTTCGCGCTAGAAGAGAGAGATTGCTATTAAGATGGTATCGTTACCGGCTTGTAACGCCCGCGGGACTTTATTGAGTTCTATTGATCAATTATTCTAATAACTAGAATATTTGATCAATCTTACAAGATTTTCTGATTCATCTGTCTTTAACCGGAATTTTTTTCAGTGTAGAAATCACATTGGCCCTTTTGTAATTATCTTGATACATTGCAAACTTTTATATATGCGCAGCGACAAAGAAACTTTCTAGAGAGAATTGAGACGTAGAGTTTGCTTTATCTAATGTATTAAATCTTAAATAAGTGCGTCTAATTCCTCAGCTGTTTATCTGAATCGCGTCGTCGCGGGCTGAGAATTGCGCGGTTGCGCTTAGCGCTAAGTGTGCAAAGTAAATACCGAAGCGCAACCGCCGGGACGGGACAATTATCATCAGAGATTAGACGGTGATAATTGAGGACATTTAAATATCAGGTACGCGTAAAATGCGTGTAAACGCGGTGCGCTTGACTACGCACTGAATATCATTTCGTTGACACTCGCTCTCGCCGGGTGCAGGTTCCCACGCTCTGAGAATATTTAAAAGCAAAATCGCCTGCACGCGTAGTTGCGGCCGGAGAATGCGTTTCCTGCTAGTCGCGATCCGTAAAATTGCAGCAGGCGCGGTGACGCGCGAGGGGAGGGCACCCGGTATCATAAATAGAGTCGGTGGGAGTCGGGCAAGAAACACGCGTTTCCTCCGACGGCTCGCCCAGCGCGCGCGCGAGGGGGGAGAGAGAGAGGAAAAAAAAAGAGCATAGCACGTGCTCGCTGAACCAGGCTTCGGTATCGGCTCCAAGATTGTGGCGTTCGGAAATGTCGCCACCTCTTCGCGCTTAACAATTTATCTCGAGCGTGCGAAAGAGAGAGAAAAAAAAAGGCTCGCGCGGAGTGAAAGTTAATTGGCACTCGCAAAAAAGTTGCAAACGCGCGAAGTCGCGTACCATTATTATATCCAACTACATCTTACGCGTAGCTCATAACGCTCTTTTTGCGAAACACCTGGCCAAAGTTTACCATTCTGATTTGAGGGCTTGCAAAAATGGAAGTTGCCTAATATTTGTTATACATTTAATTTAATTTTAGGATATAATAGGATGTAACAAAGATTTTATTACGCAATCGTATTTTGCCGCTCAATTTGACGTAGCAGCTGTGCTGTTTCAACACTAGACATTTTATACTGACGATAGAAAGCATCGAGCACACCTACCTCTAGCGCGTCCACCATGAGATCCTTGAGCTCGTCGAGACAGCGGTTTATGCGCGCTCGCCTCTTCCTTTCCAAAAGCGGCTTTGTTATCTGTGGTTATTGAACACACGTTATATTTTATTAATCAACATCCCGCGGCAGCTGCTCCAAGCGTTCGCGCCTCGGCCAGGCTCGGCGAAATCTTTCGCACCTCGATCTCGCGTCGCGTGTCCGATCGTCCATCACAATGTAAAGTGCTAATTTACTACGTGGCGGGATGCGAAGGCGGGAATCGCGTAAGTAATAATCGAGCTACATGCCGCGCCGTCGCTTTATCGCGGCACCATCATCGGCATTAATTCAAGAAATCTTCGATTTGTAACTTGGGGACTCGACGGCGTCGAGTCGCGCGCGAGAATCAAGGTCTTGTTGTTTCATCGCGGCGCCGAGACAGCCTGAGCGATGATTTAGCTTCAATTAGCGACCGGTAATTCGTTCCATGCACCATTCCTCATCGATTTCTTCGGCGGTTAAGCCGCGAGAAGAAATACGAATTTATGATGTGCGACGCCAGGTGCCAAGTCGAAGAAGAAAAAAAAAAAGGAATCAGTTGTTGATGTCGCGATTCCCGCCTTCCCCGTTGATAAATGCGTACATACCTAATCAAATTCTTTACAAAGTACTCGGCTATCGATTTACGAAAAGATGAGTATCGCGAAAATTGAAATTACTGTATGCAAGTGGAATTGTTATGCACCAGCATATTCTTTACATAATTGTTTCATGTTTCTCAAGCTTAGTATTGACGTCACATCACGTTAATTGCTATTAATAATTACTACTTATGTTGTATCAATGTTACCGCGTAACACGAAGCTAACTAACCGTCGCCGAACCATGTCGATAAGCAATCGCCTCTAATCCTAAAAATAAATCTCTACGTGCCGCCGGCAATTGACGAATGCAACTCATGTATGAACTTCGGTTTGAATTGAAAAACAAGCGGCTGCGTAAACTTGTTACACAATCTCTCGCGAACGTAATTAAATATTATGTATTTCAAGCGGCATTTAATTGACCGCCTTTATATATTTCCGATTCGCACAATTATACGAAAAGGAAACGCGGTGCTTATCGTTTACCGTGTATATGGATCATACCTTCTTATATTGGTACGTTCTCGAGACCGGATGAGGATAATCGTACGACATCATTGCAGGTGGGAACGGACATAAATCCAGGAAGGGAACTAGAAACTGCAAAAGAAGCAATCGATGTATAATCGATATATAATACAAATTGAATAATTGAGAAAGAGTCGACATAAAGTATCGTAATAACAAGAGTAATATTAATTAAAATTTGAGCTGCAGATATATGATCATTTAGAATAAATATAAATCTTACGAGCAACATTAAAAAATGCACACACGGCAAACGCTTCAACCTTTAATTTAAATGCTACACATCTTCTAATTGTAAGTTCGACATCCTTTCTTTAATTTCTAGCTAATTTACAGCCTACCGTTAATCATGTGACACTAAATAATATTGTATGTGGATAAATAACCAGTAATTAAACACAATCGGCGAAGCTAAATATAGCTAGTCAAACCGGATAATAAAATGTATAATGAAAATCAAATGCAGTTTCGCTAGCAGCAAACAAATTTATTCAATAAATAAAACACATGAGCATTGGCAGGTGTGCTAGATGATCAATTAGTACGATTTATAAAGCTGTAGATTAAATAGATCCGGACAGCGTCGACGAGCCGGAAATTTTATTCACACTTTGAAATTTTATTCACAGTCGTGCAAAATATTCATCTTTAAAATTACTACTCTATAAAAATGATACTAATTTAAGAAACGTACACAAAAATTAACCTTTTCACAGAGATAAAAGTGATTGTTTATATGTACGTTTCAGAAAAAAGAAACTTAATTTTAAACGAAAACCATGTAGTAATCTCTAATAATAAGAGGTGCATAAATAATAAATAAAAAAAATAATAAAATTTTTAATAAAAAAGTGTACCTTTCTCAAAACTGGCAGGTCCAAGCCATCAGCGATCAGTAATCGTGAAAATCGTCATTTGTTCGAAAAGAAATTGCTGGAAACACTGGCGCGTGAAATGTCGAATCCTTTGTTTATCCTGCCGATAAATAAAGTTGCAACAGGACGGCGCGTGCGGCGATATCGGTTCCGAGACTTTTGCCAAACAGTCCGATCATATCACAAGCCGATTTGCCTTACGGCGTCTCGCCGCGACATTTTACATCTCCCGTGTCGAAATGCAAATGGGTAAAATATCGGATAACGCGTGTATACCGACGACACGTCGAGCGGATTGACAGGTCGGGACGGGCTGACATTAGACACGCAGGCGGGTGCACTTGGTGAGGTCTCTACACCAACTGACTCGATGCTCTCCGCTGCCATTCCGGCACAGGCTACCCTCACCCGACTACGAACCCTCCGGAGAAGCTACTTTGGATAGGAAGGTCGCTCCAAATGCTTCACTGTGTTGTACCCACACGAGCGCACGCACGCGCGCGCTCGCGCGCGCAACCGTGCGTATCGACGGGCTGACAAAAACACGAGGGGCTGTACGCGAGGGAATAATTTAAAGTCAATATACTTTAATGACATTGTCAAATCGGCTTCATTAAACTTTCTCACGACACAATCACAAGATATTCTTCTTATATCAAAATCTGAGAGAGAATTCTTCATATTTTGCGATTTTTCATGTAAAGATTATAAAAAATTATTTAAAAAAAATCAGATATAAGGAAAATATATTTTTTTAACAATTGTTAATTTACCAACAGGGATTTTTCTTCGTGAATTCTAACTTTGTTTGTCCGCCAACTGATATAATGAAGGCGATTAGTAGCTACTGTTTAAGCTAATACGCGGTATATGATAATTAATGCCCTGCGTGGCGAATGGGATTGGATTACTAATTTTATACGCGCGTCCGTGGGCGCACGCTCGCGTCGAATTTGTTTGCAAAATATTAGCGATCGTGCCGAGCTCGCAATGCGCCCGCCGTAACACGAGACATCGCGTTCAGTGAAAGCAAGCAACGTTCAATCAGAATGCCATTACCACATATCCGTCGATAATGAGGCGGAAACCGCCATGGCACGTTTGGCGCTTCTGCGATCGTGAACGGCGCGATCGTGTTACGTTCGCCAGTGTTTTTCTCCTTTGGTTCAGATACTGAAAGCTTGCGACTGCAAATTAGAATGTTTCCAGACAAAACCTGATATCCTTTCCTTCAACCCAGTGATAAAGGTGGAGACCGCGGCAAACGGGTTGTGATTAGGGAAATAGCACAAGAAGACCGCGGATCGCATAGCGCGCATCTTGTAATCGATGCATAATTTCGCGAGTTCTTGTATAATCGCATATTAAATATTTTCTAAACGTCAGATCGGAGCAATTTTCTAAAACTTCAATCTCGAGCTGTAATTACGGCGTCTCGATCGTTCGCAGATATCGCATCCGCTTAGCCGGCGAACCATCCACGTCGGCAGTGAGGGCTTTTTTTAACAATCACATCGACTGCTAATTAATATAGTGCGCGTAACGAGTCGTAAACATCGTATACGCGGCAAAAATGTCGTATGGAGTAATATATCGCCCCTGTGATTGCGATGATAGCGTGAATCCAAATGAGCAGTCAGCTGTAATCGCATCTCGCAACTCTAAAATTATCGTATACCTAAATTGTAAAGTAGCCCGCCGGCGATTATCTCTTCATTAGCATCGAGCTTGTCTTAATGCAGCTACGAAGACAGCTGGTTTCCTCGCGCAAAAATGCCGCTCTTAATCGGGACGTATCGTGACAGGCAAAGAACTGGAATTCAGTCCGTACCGACGATAACTAATTCGAGAGTAATGCGGCAAATTTAAACGTTAAAGATAGAAATCGTAAAATGACGATAAAAGGAGGATGCGCTGGCCAGGGGATCATTTTTAAGGGAACGATTAACTTTTGAAGAACAAGTCCCAGGCACGCAAGATAAATTATTTAAAACCGTCGCTTGTGCCCACAGTACTTCGGTGTATTTGCGACACTTGGTAATCAGTAATTACGAGCGATATCTCGTCGATGAGCATCGATCGCATTTCGTGCCGCGTGACGTTCCACCCCGTGACAGCGCTGAAAAGACACCATTGTGGAGGCTTCAAGAGGCGCGTCACGTCCGCGGGATTTCGGCTGCCTCACTCGAGATGATAAGCCGAAACTCATTAAGATTATCTCTCTGTGTACTGGAGCTGCCAGATGCTGAAGAGACTGCAGACACGCCGCGCCGACTGCATTTGCACTTGGCTTTGCCTTCTGGAGCTGCCTCGTCGCTCATGTCAACGAGGAATTTTTATAGAGATGACCGTCGTGATTTCTGAGCTACATTAAGGTGATTAGTCTCACGACGGCGCTAGAAGAGTCTCCTGTTAGATAGATAGACCATACTTCACGCGCCGAGGTGTGCGCGTGAGAATTTCTAAAGCCATGTGCTCCACTAAACTTGAAGGATGAAAATATCGAAGACACACACACACAAGTGTGCCAGGCATAACATAGATTCCATTTCTTTCGGTATTTCACGATTAATCTAACAGATGAATTTAAATGACTTGTGTCTATTTTTATCAATGCAGACTTAACTTTGATTTCGATTTAATTTATTTTTCATATTTCTCTAGTTTTAATTAAAATAAGATGAAAAATAAGAAAAATAACTACGATTAATTTGCATTGGTAGAAATAGACATTGATAGATTATTTGGATTCAGCAGCATTTTTAAACTTTTTTTTTAAATATTGTATACTTTTTTGTTTATATACATTCGCATGACAAATAAATTGTTGTACAAAAATCAACGCTTCTAACGAAATTTCATTCAACTATATTCATCGTTACGTCATTGTGTTCTAAGGCGTATAATCGTACGTTCTATCAGTCCTTTTACACAGCGATAGTTCGTGTGTACGGATTGTATCCGGTGCTGTCATTCACTAGACGTGCAGACGCGTCTGATTCTTCGGCATGCTTTCATTGACGCCAACCGACGTATTATAATCCGACACGAGTCGTAAACATTCGCACGCTTCGCGTAGCGGCCCGCGATACGGCACAAGCGATAACAAGCGGTCTGATAACGACGCGAACGATATTGCACGGGCGGTTTCAACGTCGGGTGACATCAACTAATTATTGTTTTCCTTCCTGGTATTTCAAGCTGTGAACGACTCGCTCTTTCTTCCTCTCTCCCTCCCCGCTCCTTGCTCGGTAGACCGACAGACACACGAGAACTGTGAGACTCGTGCGGTGAACACAAGGCGCGATGATCGATGAGGAAGCATAAATAAAAACTTCCGTACTGAATACCGACGAACTTCCTTGAAGGATATGTGGTATCATTCGATAGATTAATCTCTTCTCCGAGGCGCCGGTCTTCCCGCGCTATCTAAAACTTACAATTATGTCTAAAGTTATGTCAAAAGTTAAATAATGTTCTCAAAAAGTTCTTGAAAGCGCGATTATATTCTTAAAAAAATAATTTATTCATATCCAAATTTTAAGTAAATCAAATAGATTTAGATAAAAAAGATTGGCTAAAAAGTTTTACTTATATCTAAAATTAAATATTAGAATTTTCGAAAGAGAGAAAAATTTTTCTCTTATATTCAAGTGAACCAAATAGTTTTTAGAGAAAAAAAATTCAAAGAATTTGGTATACTTTGTCCATGGAAAGTAATCCCAAATAAAGCCAGACTCTGTGAGTAACTTTCCTCTGGATGCAACATTTTCAAAGCCTTGGAAAGGATCAAAGCCTTGGCCTGCACGCAATAATTATTGCTTTTAAAAATCGGGCAGATACAAATTTCTTTCCCAAGATACTCTCATCCTTACGAAATTACGAGTGATTACTTCGCTGCCCGGCGAAATCAGCTTCCTTGATGCCTCCGCCGCGCGTTTCTCAGCACGTTCATTTCCCACGCACGTGGTGTAAAATTGTGGTGCACCCTCTCGCCGTTTACGATCGCCGATCCGCGGCCGCAGTGTTCTTCGCGTGCACGTAAAAAGAGGTAGCTCGGTTTGCCCCCCTTTTTTTAAGTTTATTGCGGTTGATTGGCGAGGCCAAGACCCCGCATGATACTTCGCGGCACGAACCGGTGGCGTCGGCACCCTTTCTCGCACGGGCCCGCAGCCAGAAATTGGGGCCCGATAAAGCGTCAAGACGGCGGAAAGGGCGAGGAAAAGGACGAGAGAGGACGAGGCGTTTGGAGAAAGTGCGCAACAAGTGAACGCTCGAGAACGCGAGCGCCGGCACGTTTGTAATAGCCAAGAATGAATCCTCAGCTGGGCAAAGTCGTTGTGAAAGCCGGCCAAAAGATAAAACCGCCACCTACATTACGTAGAGAATGAGATATTTGGCTGGATAAGACATGTCGAAAGGAACAACAAGGCGAAAGTCGGCCAAGAAAGAGAGAGAGAGAATGTGCCAAATGCTGTTTGCGAATTTACGTGCCTTTGTCGTATAATTTTAGCAACGAGGAATGTGTACAGTTCCATTGTTATAATCATCATTCAGTTTTCAGTATACTAAATTGTTATAATTGTTTTATTCAGAGCTAATTTTCTAAAACACCTCTGAATGTCAAATTTTTAACAAATCATAGTATTTCTGTTTTACTCTCCTCGAGAGTTTTACGCTGCTACTTTACATGCGTCTGCTCTATAACAAATCGATCTATCCGTGAAAATCTTTGAATCTCATATTTCCCAATATAAAGGAATCAGATATCAACGCCTACGTGCGTACAATCGTCAGCTAGAATACGGCAACGTGTTAAAAAGCCGCGAACGTATCATAATGAAAAAGGGGGGAAAAAAAGCGCGAAGTCACCGCGAGAGCCGGGGCCCGTCGCGGTAGCGGCCGGAGCTCGCAGAAAAAAAGGACGGAAACACGAGAAGGAGGCTGGTGGCAGTGAGCGCGGCGGTAACGGCAGCAAGAAGAGGAGAAAGAGGGAGGTAGCGCCGAGGATGGAAAAAACGCGGTTTGTGTTCACGGCTCGGGCGGCTCGGACGTGTGCGAGTCGCGTGTGAGGCTCGCGCCTGTCGTTGTCTCTGTCGCGAGCACGGGCCCGAGCGGCGGGCCCCAGCGCTCGGGGGTCCGGACTGTTGCGGTCTCTGTCGGGCCCCGTGCCGGCTGAAGGGCCCGTGTGGGACGCGATGCCTCGCCTCGTTCTCACGGTAGCCTCCGACGAAGGGGGCCCCCTTTTGCTCGCTTCCTCTTGCTCCTCCTTCTCCGCCTCCCCTCGTCACCGCTGGCCGCCGACGCCGCCGCCGCCGCCGCTGCTGCCGCTGCTGTTGCTGCTGTTGCTGCTGCCGTCTCTTTCCTCCTTCGCTCCTCTCTTTGCACGGCCGTTCCCGCTCTTGTGCTCTCTTCGGCACCTTCTCCCTCCTGTTTCCCGGACCGTGCGCGCCGCCGTGACTCGCGTGCACGCGTGTGCGTGCCGCGCCAAGCACGCGTCTAGTCCCTGCGAGCGATCGTCGGATTCTTCTGAACGTCGCGAGCGCGGAGATCGTAAATGTCAAGCTACTTGACGCATGTGTCATCCATGATCATCGAAAGGCTCTTGGTATATTTCAAAAACCCCAAAATATATTTGGCGACCAATAGTAATTATCATGTTAATGAGCCTTTAAACAATTGTAATTTATCTTAATACATATACAGGGTGAATTTTAGTTGTCTCGACACCTTTCAAGGTAAGATAGAAGAGACTAAGATAAATAAAAAAGTCCTATAC
>VBVQ01004319.1:0-15195 GCA_011636635.1 Tetramorium simillimum | reverse complement strand
ATTCATTGATGTTCATGACTAGAAAAACATGTGTTTTTATTAATCCAAAATTTTATTTTTTATTTTTTACAATAACTTTCCCGATTTCGTTATCATAGTTGATATTATTTTTTATACATTTCGAATAAAACGGAATTATATTGAAACTTTTCTGCAATATTTCAAAGATATGAGTGATATTTCAATGATATTGGATAATTAAATCGATTGAAGTTAATAATACACATTTCAACGTTTTCTGCAGATTCCTTTCTATTTCCATTCAAAGTTTCTTTACTTTTCTTTTCTTTCTATTTTTCATATTTAGTCTAGATACATAAAGAGATTTTATTTTTATTTTCCTGTCCACGTGCGTGTGGTCAATGCAGTGCATGGATAGGCCAATATGTCTTCTGACTGGTGATGAGTGAGAGAGAGGGGGGGGGGAGAGAATTGAGTTATAAAATAGAATTCTCGAGGTCCTGGCAGTGTCAAAAAGCAGTTTAGTGGCATTGAATACTGATAAGGGATGAAGAGCGGGGTCCTCCTGGGATTAGCCGGATGGGTTTGACTGCCGTTCTCGTTCGAGAGGAAGGGGGGAAAGACAGAGACGAACGGGGAGCTTGCAAAGTTGGAGGAACGAAGAGTGAGAAGCGAAATGTGATGGCTTGAGCATGAACTAGAAAATGAGAGAGAGAGAGAGAGAGAGAGAGAGAGAGAGAGAGAGAGAGAGAGCGCAATGGAACACGGGAACGTTAGATTGAGCCACGAGTGGCCCGACAATCATACTATCATAGAGGCGATGATGTCCCGCATACTGAACAGAATCCCTGTACCACTCCACGCATATTAATCGCACACACTCGCACGCACACGCGTAAGCACGGACGAGGACGGCTGCGACGGAACATGTACATACCAGAATCTCCCTCGACTTCGCACTGGACACTTTGCATCACAATATCTCGTGCAAAGGTTGCTACGTAATCTTCAACGCAAATAGCTTCCAGTTGATGGTTATTATTGTTGGGTCACCGATTACCTCGACTACTGATTTGAATATTTCGCAATGTTATCAATGTATAAAGAGTATTGTTTAGCAACCTTTTTTGGTCTCCAAGAAATTGTCAGATGTTTAGTTTATTTCAAATAAAAAATTTTTTTAAGGGACAGTTTAGGGTAATTCCTTTTTGCCTTGAAATATAGTTTAAAACAAATTGTGCGAGTAACGTTACTTTAATAACATTAGCAAAATCTGTTTGGTTAGTCATAGTTATTCGAGACAGTATTAAAAGACAATTATTTTACTGCATACTTTATGTGTGATTTTAATTAACTGAATGGTGAATAGATTTATTGCGAGGTAATGCATTGCATTTAGTTATTTACATCATTTCTCTGCGTACAGATACATAATAATGATTCAATTATTTACTCAAATTATATATTAGCGGGAATATGTATATTAATTTATGGTTTAAAAAATTAATTTTATATTGATTTATAGCAAATTAATTTTAAACAAGATTCTAGAAAAAAGTTAGACAAAAATGTAAGAAACACTTGCAGGAAATTAATTTTTAGAAATTATCCAATTTGATTGAAATTAGTGAAATCAAGCGGCAGAATGGAAATTGTTATCGCCGTGAAAATAGCGTTAGTCAACGTATCGAGTTAACATGCATTTGCAGAAAGAAAATAGGAACGCTGCATTGCGTCGCGAAAATCACGAATCGATCGAGAATATGAACCACGATAAATAAAGCAGAATTAGCACATATGATCGTGCGTACTCTATGCAAAAACTTTCGTTTACATCAACGAGCGGTCAATTCACTCATGCTGCTTAAACGTAAATGTATTCACTGGGGAAAAAAGAGAAAACTGATTAAGCGCGGCTGTATAAACGTGCGGCGGATTAAATTCAACGTTCGGCAATGATAGCCGTAATCCGATTTAACGAGAATCAGTAAAAAAAAAAAGAGCGGACCGCGCGTGTTGCGCAAAAAAAAAGCGTAATATGACGGCATTTTTGCCAATAAATAAAATTTTACACAATCGAAAAAAAATCCCGCCGGTTCTGGTAATCAAAGTCGCGAGACGATATCGCAAATAAAGTGTATTTTTAAAATGACTGGCCGAGTGTACGCTTTGCCGTCCGTGATTACGAGCATCGAAGCAGCTGGCTCAAAATGGCGATATCGCGCGTCGGGGAGTTAAATTGCTGCATATGGGATGGTTTCGAAATAAAATTCGTCCCGAGTAGCGAGACGGGTTTTAACTTTATCATGAAATGCATCCCGATGCTTCGTTATTGTAAACCTCCAGCGGCATCGGGTTGGAAATGATCCATAATCAAGATGCTGTCGAGCGCGCGCGGGAATGTACATACACTCTTTTATTTTAATTACATTTCAGTTTGAATCATAAAATAATGACGGACGTAATAAATTATTTAACAACAAATAAATGTACATTTCGTGCATTTAATATCAAGAATTAAAATGTACATGGCGTATTTTATGATTCGAAATTCATTAAAACTTAAAATCTCTTTTGTAAAAGAAACTTTCCTCGTCTTTCTTTAATGATCTTGTTTCCAACCATTTCTCCTCTCTGCAAATTGAGCATGAGTTATTATTCTTTCTGCAAAGACTGGGAACTCTGAAGCTGTATAGAAGTCTTATTTTACTCCAACTTAAAATCTTTCTGTGTAAATTAATGAGTTTGTCCTAATGACACAGTTTCAACGGCAAAATTCATTTTTAGTGAAAAAAAAATAAAAGTGAAAAAGTGGAATTGTGAAACGACCAATTCAATAAATGTCTAATTGCAATGCGTTTTCGCTTTGAACTTACAGTCTTATTGCAGACTATTAACAACCTAATTTAGCAAACTTTTTATAAGATACTGTAAACTCTATTTAGACACGGTGGATAATTAGATCGGAATTGACGATATGCCATTCTAGACAAAAATCCATCAGCGTGATATTGGCAATTACATTGAGGGCAACGGCACGATACTGTATGGTTATCGCGAAATGTGATTTATGATACCATTATACTAAAACGGATCGGTTCACCAAGATCCGCGCGATGTTATCATAAAATAGCAATAAAAATTTATTGGCACGCTTTCACACCGCGGCGAATTGGGCTGGAATACAAAATAGAAAAATGTAGAATTATTTCGGCGTATATACAACGTTAAATCATAAATTGATTTTCCGTCATCTGGCCGTGTTTACTGAACCGAGAAGAGCGGCGTCTCTCATTATAAAGGGAAATGAAAATCATTAAGTCTGGCGAAATGTTTCCGCTTACACATTCTTTTTTTTTTAAATAAATAACTGTCAAACATTTTTACAATTTACGTTACGATTTAAATGTAACCGCAAACCACAATGTAACCTAAAACTGCCGGTGTTCATTAGCGGAAATCGATATTTACGGAGGCGTAACGTGCCGGTTGTTGCGGTATTTCGCCGATCAGTCGCAACAATTAATAACGATTCGTTTGCAACGTAACTCATGAAGGGCAAAGCTCGAACTGACGCAGCTAGAAGTCATAGTCGACTGAATTCCGAGCGTACTTATCGTTTCATTAGTCATGCCGCGTGTTCGCTAAAAGCGTCAATAATTAAATGTGTACACCGCGTGCGAAACATCGTGTGCGAAACTGGTGCAACTGCGGGGACGAACGTGGCATACGTAACAGTGCGGCGGTATTGTGTGCCGTCAACGGCTCGTTAACTCAATAAAATGATAAATCATTTCATCGATCCATTACCGAATCGCGCTGTAATCATTTCGTGAAACAAACATGATCGCAAAACCACTCCCGGGAGTCACGAGGCAGCCAAAGCTCCGGAGAGGAAATTATTACTTTGAATCGATTTATATTACTCTAGCGACAATATTGTGCTGAGCGTAAAAACTGTCGTGATACCAGCTGCAATCGCGAGATCTGTAAACATTCTACGGAGCCGGATGTTCATAAAAGATGCATGAATGTAAGTCGCGGAGGTTCAGGGAGCGATGGAAAGTCGTTGAAATCGCTTTTTGTACGTACCCCCAGCTTCGCGTTTTCTTTTACCGGTCGCGTTTTCTTTTACGGGATAACCGTGTCCTTAACGGCCTGTTAGGAACCTTTTACCCAAATCTTTCTCCACTCCGAAACGTCTCCTTGATCTACGACGGAGGCCTGAGCAGTCTTATCCATCAGCCATTTACTGGCATGGTAAACCCCGTCCGACTTGGATTCACCGCGATGGGATCGACGTTATTTGTTCTTGTCTGGGGGAAACCCAACGAAAACCTACGTCGCTCACAATTCGGACTTTCCTCGCATCCTTCACTCCATCCGTGATGTGTAACAATTTCGCCCGAATGTGGACCGCGAATCGCCGCGTTTCTTCGTTATTTACATACCTCGCATATTGATCAGTTGAGAAACGCTAAGCGCGCTTTGTATCGTCTGTCTGTATCGTTAATAATATAATTGACAATTGTAACTTTTTAACATTCTGAAATCGTTCACTGCTATCCGCCCGTGCAGAGCAAATAATTTAAACGACCGGTAGATAACGACTGTTATTAAAGCGACGTAATTAACAATATTATGCGGTCCAGTGTTACGAATGCGTCGGTTACCATAGAAACACCGCTATCGTTTAAAATAATGAGTGGAATAAAACGGGGCATTGATATTGTACAAGCAATAATTATGCTTACGATTGTTTTGGATTTGTCGATCGACATACGATCCGTTACTCGTTCGGCATAATAATGTAGCATTTAAATGTCATTATTAAGATTTATTGGTACGAACATAATGAAATTTTGATAATTAGTGCATTTTACGGGGCACGTACCTCGCGGTCTCTACGCGTGTCTCGACACTCGCGAAACCGCGCTCGTTAAATTTATCTAACATTCGAGTGCATTACATTCCCGATTTAGCCCGAGTTCGCCGACCGTTGCACGCTGTTAGGGTGAATTTGGCCGGTGTAAGTATATGGGATACTTGGAGATCTATGTCGTGTTGGTTAGTAGCTGCTGCAAGCTAGGCACGGATAAGCAGGTAATCTCATCGTAGTACGTCTTGTATGCGAGTGTGTTCTTTGTCTACCACGACTCGTATATCGTGCTGGAGACGCGTCTCCCCTATAAAAGCTAGACTTCTACCTTCCGCACGATATTACGTTGTTTTATATATATATAAAAAAAAGAGGAAGGATGATATTTACGATATCGTAAAGTCTTATTATTAAAGTCATTATGCTAAACATTATTACACACGTCCCTTGAATCTCGGTTCCTAAAAAATACTAGGAGATGCATCAGGGTAGAAGTTTTTCCTCGGGGTAGAATACGTGTTGATAGATTCTTATTGTTTGATTTTTACGTAGAAGTTTTTTCCTTGGTATCAACAGCGTCATTTTATCGTTATCCGAGAACACTGTATAATTAAAATTAAATTACAAAAGTATGTATTATATCTATCTATCTATATAGTGTTAATGTAACAATACTTTTTGAAGATTACATCAAAGTAGCAATATTTTTATGTTAAAAATTCTTCTACTGGAAAATTTGCCTTATCAAATTTCTCCCTCGGACCTTTTGTGTATCTTAAGCGAAGCAATTTGTAGATTGAATCGCCTCGTCGTGTCGCCTCGTGAAATAGTTGAAACGATAAAAGCACGCAATTTTTGGTGATGACGCAAACGTGTTGCCGGATAACTGTCCGCGCCGGTTGGCGTTCTGGCTAACAATCTGGGAGGATGGGAATTCGCGTGTAGCGCAATGAAAATTTTCCATTTATGCGGGCGCAGATAAAGCAGGTCCGAAGATAATAAGCAGACGAACGAGCACGAGCGCGGTGTCGCTGAGCGCATTGTTAGTTAAGCCAAGAGATAGCTGTGATTTAGAACGTTGAACGTAGGACACGTTGGGATAGCGAGAAAAGGAAGAAGGAAGATCAGCGCGAGAGAGGGAGGAAGACGGGAAGAGTGGGAGAGAGAGTGAGCATCGGGCTGGGAGGGTGGCGCTGCTGGAACAATGCTGAGGTATGTATATCCATGAGCAGACAACCGGGCAACCAACCAGCGACGGCAACCTGCAGCCAGCAATAGCAATGGGCCGTAGGGATAGCTCGTAATTGCTGGACGGTCCTCAAGTGGCAACGACGCCGGTCAATTTCACCCCTTGCCGGTACCCCGGAACCGCGACACCGCAGAGACCCCTTTTACGTTCGGCATACAGTATCAGGATTTGGAGGGGATTATGCCGGACAAGAGGAATGCCGCCGTAACTCGATAGTCTCTCGAAGCGATCGAGGTTACGCGGCAACTACTTGCACATTCTACGTCCCGGTGGTTTGAGCAAGAAAACTGCTCTTCCCACCCATAGTCGACCAGTCGGACTTTTTGTTTTATTTCGTCGTGCCTACGTGAGACTGCCGCTAAATCGGGAAAAGTTAAAGGAGATATATCGGAAGACGATCATTTGTGAAATCATATTCTAAATATATCGCGTGTCACATAAAAATTCCATGCTCATCCCTTGATAAGAAACTCAAAAGAGGATGTGTAACAGTTGTGATTAATAACTCGCGTAAAAAAAAAAAAAATAAAGATCGCACAATGCACTGAATTCATGATTTACTTTAGTCGACCCGCAGGGCACGAAAAAAATAGTCCTTGCCAAGCCTGCCGCTCTTTATTATAGCATTTGGATTTGGCCTGGAGTTCATTTCCGCGTGCTCACTATAATGGGCGGCTATTTCATGTTACTAAAACGATATTATCGGACTCCCGTTCTCTGGATCGATTCCAAAACTAGCTGGGACGAGTGTCGCCCGACGAAATTACCTCCGTCAACATGAAATGCCATCGCGGAAGGGTAATCAATTCTTACTTCCATTCTTTCGCCTCTTGTGCGCGAGCGAATGCGCCGAACTCGATATCGATTTATCACAGACTTTGCATATCCATTTCTTGCTCGCGCACAGAAATGCATATGCTGCAAGAAGTTGAGCGGCAACGTTTTAACATTACATAACTCTTTTGCAACTTTTTTCTGCAAACCCTTCTTACATAATTGTTGTACATCAGTCACTTGTCATATGTTAAAGATGTTTTTGATGTGTATCATGTGTTAAAGATGTTTTCTATGTGTACCATATACGCCTAAAGACTAGAAGGGATTGTGTTACGCTGTAATGATTTTGAATATATGAGAAACGCATAAAGGAAGAATTAAATAACCGTCGACATTTTCGTAACAAAAGAATGGCGCGTTTTTGCCATTCCTGACAATACAACGCGTCGGCAGATATTCAGACTTCCGCGAAGTTTTTAATTAACGCAAAATTGCACGTTTCATTAGCGATCTCGCTGTGTTATTCAGCTCGTAATAGGCTATGAAAGAAATATGCTTGAATTGACAGAGAAATAAGTTATATTTTTTCGTATGGAATTTTCGCCATATTCCCTAAAGCTCCGTATTCGAAACAATACGTTCTGTTAATTACTATCGATCGGTAAGCAAACGCGACAAAACAAGTAAAAAAGCATATAAAATTTTGTGAAGGCAAACATTCAGAATGAACGTGCGTCGCTTTTATAGCTCAAATATGTGTCAAGTTTTACAACTAACTGAATAAATAACGTGCGCAATCTCGCTTTCTTTGCTTCTATCATTTTTGAAGCGAGGAATGCAATATACACGACGTATCACGACGTCATCGCGAAATGTGCTTGTAATGTAACGTAATATGAACAGATAAGTATATATACACGTGTATATGTGTATATATGTGTGTGTACAAGCACTTCATTGACGGCGCGCAAGAACTCTCGTGAATCTCTTCTTAATGGAGAAAAATGACGCATTACGAAAAGTTAATCTACTGTTGCGCAACGACCGCAAACTGCTGTTAATATAGCAGTAAACACACCGAAAGTCGTAAAGAGGCTTTCAGGAAATTCCTACGGCGGACGGCACGACACGCCACAGTCATTATCAAGATGCGAGGCGCGGTACGACTCGCCACATCGAGTATTTCCCCGAGTATTTCTCTCTCTCTCTCTCTCTCTCTCTCTCTCTCGCGAGCGTATTTTCCGTTTAGTTTAGTTCACGTCTGTGCCGCTTAACTATCTCAATTAATAGCTGAAAATTGTCAGGCAAATGAATACGTGTCGTAAAATGGGTTATTCTAATTTCGACGTTCCGAGTGTAGAAAATGATAAAATGCCGGTAATCTCTTCAAGCGGCTAACTTTTGGCTTGTCACTGAGGATTTAGGAGAAAGAAGCTAGTATTTTTAATTTCCGTGTGCGAATGTAGATACGGATGTAAATGTAGACGTATGAAAGAAAAGATACAGATGGAAATTTTCCAAATTCTCGTGTCAAAATTTTTTTCGCAAATTACTTTAAGTGTCTCGACAATTTTATTAAAAGGTGTATAATTTGAATAGATCTAGATAAAAAAAGAGATAGTACCAAGTTTTTGAAACATATCAGGAAACGAGATTCTACATGTGTATAAAAATCAGATAATCGGAAAGTAAATATTTCACAGTATTTTTATATATTATTTTGTACATCATATCCGGATAAAATACCATGATATAAACACTTTATATTTGTTTTTCAATCTCATTTTATCTTGATACTTTTATACATAAAGAATAATCAAATATAATCAATTACGAGTAGAATTGATGATTCGGAATTCCGAATCGACAATGATTGTGTTTAAAAACAAATGAGGAAATTGTCCCTCTGTTCTTTCAGAGAGTCCCGCATCCGGTATCCCATTTGTTCCGTAAAAGGCTCCAATTCTAAAGGAATTTTGTCGCTATTCCAACCACCTAAAACAGTTTGTAACGCTTCATGTTGATTATCCTACATTTATACGAACGTAATAGAATAAAAATAATAATATTGGTAACAATATATATTGAAGAAGAAGAAATATTATAATTATTCACACTGCATTGATGTACTACATCAGCTTAAGACAAGAAAAATGTTTGGTGCAAACTCGTGCAATTTTTAAAAACCGCAGTGCTGCGGTAGACTCTAAAAAAAAAGATATGACTTAAACACAGAGAAAATATGGGACGAGCGATAACATTGACGTATCAGTTTGGCGTGCCGCTTTTCGCTTCCTCTGAAGCGAAGTTTTAATTTGAGATAAAAGTGAAAGGGGGGGGGCTTCACAGTGGCGCGTGATTACTTAGCGGCTATGTATAGTAGCAGAAACGTCCTCGTTAAAATCACTTGCCGTAATCCCGGCTGCTCTTACTAACGCTTTTCATGTAAAAACATTTGGCGATAAAACGCACCTGAAATAACAGAAATGAAAGTCAGGATTCGAAATGCGGAGCAAATGCTGTGTGGGAAAATCGACTCCAGATTGGTCAAAGAATACAACTGCAGAAGTTCAGCGATCTATTTTAGAATTACCATTCGCATAGCTACTCGTGCTCGAATTCCATTTACCTAACGTAATGAACGTATTCAGTGCTAACGAAAAGCGAAAATGGTATAGCCAGATTACAGATAACATCAACTCGCAACTTCAAAGCATAAAAACTTTATTATCAACTAAGGTAAATATTCCGCAAGGAATATTGATACTTGAAAACCGATTTAAAGTTTCCATTTTCGCTCGGAAATAGATTTACGAATTTGTAAATCGCTTTTAACGGGCGATTATGATCGTTTGCAGTAAAAGAGCCGTCAAGGTACCGCGCTCCGTTCACGTTTATATTTCGTTTTCTAAAATTTATATCGTTAGCACCCTATGTATGTTGCCCTGGCTTTTGAGACTGTTATGTTAAATGATCGATAAACTGGATGTTTACCCAAACAGTTAAGTCGAATTAATAATGGATAACCGTACGCACCGCCAAAGTACTAATACAGGTGGTATATATGTTTCGGAGATGTTGGAATAGTACATATGGGGCTTTAGCAGCGGTCAATCCGGTGGAAGGTAGCCAGACGGATCAATATCACATTACTATAAATAATTAATAGGCGGCTCTGTTCCTATGCGTGCCACGTGCCTGCCGGCTATCCCAATTTTCTACAGAGTTTACGATAGAATGAAAGCTTAAACGAGTCAGTGTAATGTAATGTTTCACACGGAAAATTTATTCCTGCACGAATCCTGCACCTCTTTTTTTTTCCCTATATTCATGCGTTTACCATAATGCATGCACAAGTATTTCTCGCTTGCCTGTAATGCACGCTTTTCTTGACAAAATAGTTTAACTTGAATTCAATATTATGTCACACATGAAAGATATTACAATAATGCTTTTAATCGCATTTTCAATAATTTTTAAAACATCTCTTTATTATCAATTATATTACCGATAATTAATTAGTGATGATTGAAAATTGACATTAGATAGAGATATATCATTGCATTACAATGAATGATAAAAAAAATTATAAATTATAAAATTATACAATAGTAGGCTTTTATTCGTGCGGTCCCTCTTGTTCCCTCTTTTACTTCTCGTTACGAGACGAATGAGTCTCTCGGAATGCAGTTGAGATACGTCGTCCAAAGCTTGTATATTTGCGATCTCGTCCGCTATTCTTCCGGTTCAGGAATTGCTCGGCGTACGTCATGCCGCTTCCGGGAGTGCGGCAACGAACCCTAGGGGCACAATAAAACTGCATCTAAACAACGTCAGCGGATGAGGCAGGAGAAGATGCGGTGCGAGGGAACGGCAGAAAGGAAAAGGGCGAAAGGCATGGAGGAGAGGAGAGAGATCCGAGCTGCATCGTTACGGAAAAAGGCTAGGTCAGAATGGGGTAGCGGCGAGGAGATTGAGGCGAGGGACTTGGGCCGGGGAGGACGTGATCGCGTTAACAACAACCGCCGGAGAAAGGTGGGCGTTTCGAACGATCCGGTTTGAATAAGTAGTTACCGGCCTAATAGTAGCGCCGGACTGTGACGATCGTTGAATACCGAAATTCCGACCGGGCTGCGAGCAGATTGGTTAAAGAAGGGAACGACGAAGGGACGAATTTCGCGAGGGTTGCCGGGGTTCCGCGCTGGTTGCGGACTTAGTTTAGGTCTACAACGTCAAACCGCTATAAACACCTCGATCGACCCCACTGACTCCTTGTTACTATCTCGTATGCGGTCGTTGGACATAAAGCCGTTTTTTCCCCCCTTTGACCGGTCATCGCCCTCTTCAATTGTCAGTTTTTTCCCTGTCCGGCACGTATAGAAAGAAATAACTTTCGAAATGTACACCGCAGCTGACCTGAATTCGTATAAAAACTATTAGATAGATCTCACTTGCAGCTGAATTTCGTTTACGAGAAATGGTATTTTGTTTGAAAATCATATTGTATGTAATTACCGCGATTTTCTATTTAACTAACTTAATCAGAGTTTATCGATAATATGTTCTATTTTTCAACGAAATATTCCATTCACGATGCTTTTAAAACGTATTTATTATAACGTACGGTTGTGTATCGCGGAAGAGCGTACGCTACATGTACGCAAAAATTATATTTTAAGAGAAATGTATCTGAAATTTTCATCTTCCAGAAGAAATTACCATTCGTCCATATTTATTGAATGAAGTATTAGTAATGTAACTTCAAATGCATTTCTTCTCCGAAAACGCGGTTTTTTTCCTCGCATGCTCTTTTTCCAGCCATCGTCTTGAATTTTTTCCGCTCCATCGATCTAAGCAAAGCGAGTAGGAAACAAGAGAACGCGCAATGCAGGATAAGACGGAGGAAATGTCAGCGTCTTTCTTTTTTCTTCCCTTGAAATTACAGAAAGATGAACGTCGTCCGTGGACGTTTCCTCGCTTCAAAAATATCAGTGGATTTCCGTGCGACGGCGAAACGAGACGCAGGTTATCAAGGTTACAATTTCCGCAATTTTCACAGCGTCGTAAATCCCAGGGATGTGAAATCTCGCAATAATGAATTCGTCGCGAACGTAGTAAAACATCGGAATAGCTCCTCTTCGATTTTGAGGGGTAAGTTTCTTCTCTGTGGTTAATTCATCCAGTGGGTTACGAGTCTTATCAAACTGCAAGTAAGCAGTGGTTTACGAGACTGCTTTGCGCTCCTTTTAAATTTGAAACTTCCTGCTCTACCGAGAAAGTCGGTTTATGCGCCCATCGTTGGGAACTTTATCTTTTAATTTTCCATTTTCTAGTCCACTGTTAACTTTTCATTCGTCATGAAAAAAATTATACATTACGGTAAATATGGATGTCCGTGAGTAAAATATCATTTTGTATTAACGGTTGAAAATTATACAAGCAGTATATAATACCATGAAGATTACAAGAGAGAATTAAAATTGTAATATAGAAACGTTATAAAATGGATAAGATTTTTTCTCAATGAAATTGGATTTTCGGTGATTTTAGATGATTGCTGAAGCGCTTATCGATATTGGTGAAATCTGTGACCTCGGCAAAAATCGCTCATGAGTACAAATTTCCGTATCGTCGGAAACTTGCATTTTATTAAAAATGCGTACACGATATATTATTAAATTGAGAAAGGTCTTTCCTCTCTCTCTTTCTCTTTCTCTCTCTGGTATTCAATTTTCGACCGTTTTACGCTTGTAGCGTATCGAATGTGCGGGCTCGGCAAAAATCGCTGAGTAGAGACCTTAATTCCATCGGAGACTGCCTTTTTTAAATGCAATACGTAATACAAATAAAAAAAAATTCTTCAACACCGCGACGGTACTCCCGTGGACGACGGTTATTATCTCTTCACAAATTACATCGAGGTAGCGTACCAGGGCTTTTGGTCTCAGCCGTGATAAACCCATCCACTCCTATCCTCCGCCATCCTTCCCTTCCCCCCCCCCTGTCTTCCCGGCCCCTGTCTCTATTATTTTCAACCGCCCAACTTCTGATATACCACCTGCAACCTCATTTACCTAGCTACTCTATGTACGTTAGACAACACTTATTACCCAGGTAATACAATCGCATAATGCGCCCCCTCGTCTTTGCCCCCACGATAATGCCTAATTTAATGGCAAGGAGGAGCGTTACAATCTCGAGTCTAACGAGGGATTACTGTCCGGATGTTACGCGCCGCCGATCAAATTAATTTACAATTATGATTATAGCGATATCGCTTGTCCAAGCGTGTCTTTGCCGAGAAAGAGAGAGAAAGAGAGGGAGAGGGGCGTGTGAATTTATATTATACTCTGCTATACTATGCTTTAAAAAAAACCACGACGAACTTGCGTCGAAATCCGAGTTAAACAACTTACTAACTTTACACTTACTGCTGCACCTACTTTAGACTTTCGTCAAGTTAAAATGGAAAATGTAACGCACTATTTCGAGCTACGTGTATTCGTTACATATATTTGAGTTGCATGTATTCGTAAAAACTTGACTCAACAAGGATATTTTTCTGAAATTTTGTTTAAATTAAAGTTTATATATATATATATATGTATATCCGCCTGCGCATTTTATCGCACTTGTTATTTTAGTAATACAATATCAACACCATAGTGTATGGTACTTATTTACTTTAACATGATGAAAATGTTCGGCAGAGTAAAAAGTTGATGACAGAGTGACTAACGAGGAAAGTTCGGCAACCTGCAAATTCGAAAATAAGAGAACTGTGTACAAATGTAGAATAGTTCGACGCTGCCGTGCAAATATTTTTCGTTGCGGATAAAAAACGGATTTAAAGCGTGAAAAAAATCGACTTCAAATTGGTCGGAGAGCACGGCCGCAGAATTTAACGACGTTGTAGAGTCGTTCTGTATTGACAGTGCTGCATTTGACAGCGGGATCGCAGGCGCAATATTTTTCCTTCGGCGTGATCGCGAATAAGTGGCTAATTAATTCACGAAATATGCAAGTTGCATGCTCGAAGAGTGTTGAAACGTGAGTATTAACCGCTTAACGAGCTCGTGCGACCATACCACGTGTTGCCGATCTTCTTTGTGTGTACGCCTGTGTAGAAGCGCACGTACGTGCACACATACACGATCACGTATACACGTGCACTCTCATGTACATCGTGCGTGAGAATGTATCGCGGAGAAATTGCAGAGGTCGATCGATAGTTGAACGCAACGAGCTGCTGCAAGCTCTTCTCCCCGTTCGGTCGTGCTTGAATCGGCAGCTCTCGCGTTCAACGTACAATCCTTTGGGTATATTTGGTGATTCTGCCAATCTAATATAATCACGGAAGAAGTTATCCCTCCCTTCTTGCCAGATTGCGTTTAAGATGCATAAACGTTGAGATTACTCTCTTCTTCTTACAACAAGGCAATACTTGAAGCGAGCAATGATTTGCGAGCATTTTTAAAACAGTTTTTAACTAGATAGGCGTTATTATTTTATCTAAGATCTACAAAATTTTTCAAATCCGCGAAAAAACGAAAGAACTGACTTTTCTTTTTATAAGAATACGTACAAATAAAATATGAATTTCTCTTAACATTTAGCCACGAAAATCCTCCCCTCTCTCATTATGTGTAGTTAATCAGAAACGAAAAATTTTTCTAAGAATGAAAGAAAAGTTTTTTAAAGAATCTATCAAAGAACTGGGATCGTACAAGATACTACGTTGGCAGAGCAAAAGTTTTCTTTAATACTTTTAATACATCAACGGGGATGAAGCATTTAAAAATCCGAGATAAAAACACGGCAGGTCGGACGAGCGCTTTATTTTATCTCGAATTACTGTTTCGAGTTGAGCAGACCGCGGAGAAGAGACAATTAAAACTTTAAGCTGAAATAGCACCACCGTCACCGTCACTTGGACAAACTGAATTCTTCGGACGGTAGAAAGCTTTCTTTAGGGCAACAACTCGCTCAGGAGAAACTTTTCGCGATGACTTAAAATGTTTCTCTGATGTATTTTTACTGGATAGATATGTATTCCGATCTATCTCGAAATTATATCTTCAGAATTTTGATATTAATAATAATAAAAATCATCAATTAAAAAAATAATAAATTGATAATTAATAAAAAGTTCATAAAAAAAGTTCAATTTTTCTTAACAAAGGTATATTTTATTTTTAGTGATTGAAGATCAAGTCGTCATTCAGGAAACGATAAACGCGAATGAAGACACGGAAAATTCTGCAAATCGCGAAGAAAGTAAATGAATATAGAATTTCTTAATTAACATTCAATTTACATATTATATATA
>VBVQ01004318.1:0-15195 GCA_011636635.1 Tetramorium simillimum | reverse complement strand
GAGGAGGAGGGACGAGCCGAGACGTAGGAGCGATTCGGTGTTTTGATCGGCGGAACATACACGCGCGCAAACGTGTCGCAAACAAAGAGGCAACGAGGAGACACGTTTTCCGCCGTTAAAGTCGCAGAATGTTGTCAAGCCACCGTCGGGACACGCCGCTTGAAAAATATGACAATATATAGGGTGTCTGGACACGGCCACGCACACGCGTACGCGCGTACGTGTGCGTTCCGCGCACACGCACGTCACGTCTCTCACAAACACGGCCGAAGGGCGCGCGCGGGCGCGCGAGACCCGTTGACACGGGCAAAGGAAGGCAGCGTTTTAACACGGCGGTCGAGGGAGACGTGTGTGCGCGTATGTGTGCATGTGTGCGCGCGCGCGCGCGAGCGCGGCGCGCACACGCATGGACGTGTCGCAAATCAAACGACGCATACTCGCTCGTTGCGCACGCGAGGCGCACGGCGGCGTTAAAGGCACCGCATCGCACCGCACGGCACGGCGACGGCGAGGCGAGAAGTGACGAGACGAGACGAGAGAGACACACAGACGATAATGTGACATCTATCCCAAAAATATCGCTCGTCGGGAGACGTTAACGCGCGCGTACCGCGAGCGCGCGCGAGACGGTGCCGTCGGAGCGGGCGAGGTGGCGCCGAGCGGCCGAGGCCGCGGCGCCCCGCGGCACGTCATCCGGCGCGCCGTTATTTTTGACTGATAAAAGTCCGTCTCGCGGCGGGACGGCCCGCGCGCGGCGACGTATACATGTCATGCGGAGGTGTGAGAGAGATGGCACGAGAGCCAACCAGTACCTACTTCGGTCTCTCGGGCTTTCATGCGGGGGGAGAATCAGTGTCCGTCCGCTCGCTCGTATTTTCCTTACCACCGATCCGGACCCAGTCATACTAGCCCTCGCGGCTGCGTCAACGACACGGCACTCGCGTCTATAAACCCTCCTCAGCCAGCCGGTACTCACATTTGCGCTCGCAGAATACTCGCCCCGACTACACCCAAATAACCACCATTTTTTTTTTCTCCACCACTGAACGCTACGCACTCTCACGGTGCTATGCGCAAAGCGGCAGTGTGCACTAATCGACGTAGCTCGGGCGTCTGGCCAGCGGCCCCGAGACGTGTCGTCGAGTCTCGGCCGCACGATGCTAGGTGGTGCCGCTGTAGACGAGCTCGGCCATAGACTGCGGATCGCCTTAGATGGTGCAGCGACTGTCGAAAAATCGAGTGGAAGCCGCGCGCGGCATGTCCAATTCAAAATGATAGAATCGCTCGTATAACAAAGTTTTTACGTAATTCGTTGTATTTAATCCTTTCTCCTTATACGGTATAAAAATAATTAACAATTCTATATGCACGAAATAGTACGAATATCAATGGATAAATTAGTCGCTAATTAATGTCCATTTCTGTAAATGTAAAATTTCAAGAATTGAAAAAAGATGAAAAGTAAATTAAAGAGATTAAAATTAAGCTATATTGTCAAAAACAAAACATAAATTAATTAGCGACTAATGTCTAGCAATGCAAATTAACTTTAATTTCAATTTTACTAAAATCATTGTTGCACGACAAATTTTTCAAATATATTCATTGGCCAAAACATAGAATAGATAGAGAATTTCTCAAGAATTTTTGTATCCGAAATCATTCTGAATAAATTGAATAAACGAGACGCGGTCTGCGTTCGTAATAAAGATATATTCAGATTCACAAATTTTACAACAGTTGCAAATTCAGCACTTCTGCTGAACGCAGCCAATGAGTATTGCTTCTCTGTGACATTCCGTGATTGTCGCAAGTTGCTTGCTACTAATGTAGAACGGCCTTTAGGACTTGACGCGAGGTAAAAAGTAACCAATCAGCTTTTCGCTCTTGCGGAAAAGCTGTAAATCAATTGGTTGCTCCGTCTCTTCTTTTCGCGTTCAAGCTTCTCAAATAATAAATATTAGAAGGCTGTGTATAGAAACCAATACGGTAGTTTTCAACACTGTCAATTTTAGATTCAAAACGCGCACAATTGGCTATCGACCAGAAAACTTTTGAAATTTTAGAACTGTTTAATGAGTCAAGAGTATTTTTTGCTAAGAAACACTTTTTATTTCTCTCACGGACAAACTCCTTTCCCCCACATTCTGAAAACAGATTTGCTTTATATTTCTGGACTGGCTACACTAGTTTAAAATTTATCTTTCTTCCTCCACATTGGGAGAAGAAAGCTAAATAGAGTTGAGGAATAAAAAACAAATCTAAATGAAGAGGACCAATGGCGGAGGCCGAATGGCTGCGCGATGGCGCGCACATGGAGACCCACCCACGCTGACGCGAAATCGCTATCGGACGATTGCGGACGATTCGGTTTGATCGCCTCGCGGTACTTCGTGATCGCTCTCGCGGCGCTCGGCGGATCGTCCGCGGCGATAGTCTGTGTCGAACCGCGGGACACGCGGCTATGTTCGTTCGTTCTCGCCTTGTTTGCGCCGTTGTTGTGTAGATGCCACCATGAGAACGGTCCGCGACAGCTGAAAGCAATCTCTGGGGTTGACGACGGGGTGACGGCGAGAACCGGGTGTCGCGGGGAAAAAATGACTTGTTTCGTGCCGTCGAGAGTCTAGGAATTCATGAAATTGAAGAAGCGAAAGAGTCTGTGCGCGCAGTGCGTGAATATGCCCGCCAAGGTCTCGAAGAAAGTCGTGGGCATGATCATACGGAGCCGAAAGTCCATTATGAAGGATGGAGTCATCACGGTACTGAATGATTTTTCTGCTTAACTCTCAAAAGCTCACCACGACACTCACCATCCCCCTGGCGGTGGCGCCTCTCCCCCCCCTCCCCGAGGTTCTCCACCCTCTCACACCCGCGGCTTGTGTACCTGCGGGTGCTCGCTTCGCATATCGCTTTTATCTCGAGTCCCATTTTATCTTCACCACTGTCGCATGATCGCTGCCTAATGAATCGGCTTCATTCACGTGGAAACCCGTCCCCTGTCGCCCTTGGGTTTCCTCGACGGTGCATTTGGACGAGAATGTACGGGGGGTTCCACACATCACGCAGCGGTCTCTGCAACATTTCTGCAAGTCGCGAAGATAAAACGGGAACGTTAAATGTTTCACGGGTGCTTAAGCCTGAAATAGATGTTTTACGTTTGCGCGTATGCGTACGAATTCTCTTTTTAAACAGACGTGATGAATACGCGTACGAACACACATACACACATTTTATATATATGATATATATGACATATGTATAAAGTATTTCCCAGCATTCCAGTATCATCCGAAAGAATCGTCGTTATTCAGGTGCATTGTTCGTATCTTATCTTCCATTTTCTGTTACATTTTGTTTTCCATTTTGTTTGACAAAGTACATTACGGCAACACCATTACGGAGAAAAAAAAAGACCGTAATTACGGCTTATCTACATAACCTACGTTGACGTGTTATCAGCTGATTGACCATTTTTTTTTTTGTAAACGTGGTTGACGGTGTATTTAAAAGAAATAATCTGATGGAACGTACAATCAGGCTGACAAAAGAAAACACAGTTTGTCGTATTTTAATTGCAGTTAAGATACTGGCTTGATTTATAATTCTTAAATACACATCTTGATGGAAGGGGAGAGGAATTTTGCTTGTAGGCTTTATTTTTACGAACAACATTGCCGTAAGCTATTTATTTACATCCTGTACGATAATCAATATTCAGGGAATCGTTCAATAAACCTCTGTGTTTAACACAAATCAAATTAATGCCTTTCTGTTGCTCGGATCCGACGGCAATTGTTATATTTTTTTTTCCTTAGCAGCCGTCGCGACTTTGAATCATTTCTACCGAGGTTATTCTATATTTCAACTCGAAAAAGATAAAAAAAGGTATTCCGAACCACGACATGGTTGTTATCACGTTTTTATTGTTAGCCACGTACAGGGTGTTTCACGTGAAATCGACCGCGCTCCCTAATTAGACACAAAGTTACATACTTGAGAAAAAATCTTATGCTGCAATTCTAAGCAAATCTATGAATCAATCGTAAAATCGTAGCTTACGGAGCGATCGTAAATAAGCTGAGCATAGTGTATGGCATACAGTTACGCATCGGGTTCTTGTGAATCTTACGAAAACGGGTAACGAGTTTTATGATTTTGTTTAGAATTGCAGCATTAATTGCGGTAGAAAATAAAACTTGCCGCAAGACCCTCTTTCAAGGTGTATCGCGTGACGATATGTTTCGTCCCGCAATTAAGATTTCTGTCAAATTTGCAAATTTGTTGCCAAACTGGTGGAGAGCTGGTTCTACGTGAGACCCTCTGTACATACGTCGTATATACATATGCAATTTTTCCCGCGCGCTTACGTGTATGTGTGTGTGCGCGCACGGCCCACCACATACGGCCCGTAGCGCATAAACAGCCAAGTGTCGCGCGCATCGATCAATTATTCGACGCGATGCGTTTCCCATCTGCGCTGACAATAGATCGCGACGTGCCACGCGGGCCGCGCATTCCCGCGGAACGGCGAAACGCACGCGGAGGCTGTCCTCGGCGACGGCGAGCGTAGTTCGCCACAGCTGTCCAGCAGCTCCCCCGCGGTTAGGTTAGGACGGCGTCGCGCGCCGAGTTAGCGCGAACGGGCTGTAAGGCCGAAGCACGGCACGGGGGTGGGGATGAGGGAGGCACAGTTGGTGAGCAGTTGCGATATGCGGGGATTTGATTCCTCGCGTGAACCGTCCCGCGCGCGACGCGAATGGACCGCGCGAGGGCCCTCGGCAGGAGATATGTGATCGGGATCTCGTCGCATCAGCCGCCGCCGCCACACGCACGGCACCAAGATTAGAGAGAGATACGTGGAGGCAGAAGTGCGTGAGAGGGGGTGACGGTGACAGGAGGCGACGTGGAAGGGAGGGAAGGAGAAAGAGAGTGAGAGAGAGAGAGGAAACGAAACTCCGTCCGCAAAGCCGCCGCGTCGGCCGCGCAGAAGACTCCCGGACGTCGAGTGTCGCGCGTCGCCGATCGGGAGGGGGGGACACCGCGGACGAAGGCGCCGACGAAGCGTCCCCGTCGCCGACGGACGTCGAGAGCCCCTCGCGTCCGCGGACGGATCGCGCCGTGACGTCACCGTGCGCGCCGCGATCGGATCAAGGCCGCGCGCGCGAGACCCGTCCCCCTGCCCGCCCGTCCTGTCGACCCGCGGGCTCCGGGAAGCAGCGTCGCGACAAGGAACGACGTCGCTCGCCGTTCGTCATGAGGGACCACCTCTGTCCCGTGGAGAGATAGAGGGACGTTTGGCAATGCGTGAGAGACGTCGCTTGGTTCTCCTAAGCTTCGCCCCGTCGTGGAGGACGTAGCTCCCCTGCTTTGCTCTCCGGTCCCCTGTAACTTGCCAAAAGAAAAAAAAAGAAGCTCATGACGCCACCGATTTGGCACTGTACGCGAGACGACGGCGTTACAGGACTAATTATGTCGTGTGACTCGATGTTCGCGGAGTTGCTTTTAACAGATATAAAAGGCGCGCATCGAGGTCGAGCGGATTTTAAGGGGATGCCACGGAAGGACATGCGCTAGCTCTGAGCCTTTGCACTGCCATAATAAAGTTCAAACGCGTTGACAGCCGATTGTCCGAGAGAGAAAGAGAGAGAGAGAGATATTATATCACGTTGTCGTAAATATAACTGCAAACGAGGAAGCGCAGAGTGACAACGGAGTGACTTACTGTATCTCACGATTAATTAATATTTCGTACCAAATCTCATTAAAGCAGAGTGTACATAAGAAGATATAGCATATATGATATTTGCAAAAATAATAGTAAATAGATGTAAAGGATGCCGATAGTTTTATTAAAGCATTGTGAACCGTTAATCAAAATTTTGTATTAACAGGCATTGTCGATTCTAATTGACATAAAAGACATAAAAGAGTTATATATTGTGACGACAGATACACGGCTTCGTTGTAACAACCTCATTTGCAATGCAAATGCAATGTCGGTAAATCAAACAGTTGTGACAGTATGACTGAAGAAACTATTCATAATAATTAAGATTAAAGCGGAAGTGCACCGAGGCATGCATTTCAATCATGGTGCGGTATCTTGTCTATCTTAGACGTTACGATAGAAAAACTATGAAAAATCATGCGGACCTGACAAACGAGCTGCAAGTAATATCAAAGGACAAACTAAAGTTTCACTCAAAACTGTGGAAACGCTGTGCTAATATGACGTTAGGAGGAGATTATCTGTCTCTTTGTCGCATTCCCGCGAGCGGAATGACGGCACAAATATCGATTAAAACGTGAGAAAATATGAAAGGAAGCATACATAGCGACATTTTTTAGGGGTCATGCCCCCTGGGGCAAACGGCGGGACAGAGGGCCTGGGCCCGACCTGTTCTGAGATACACAACAGTCAGGATCACGCTATAGCCAAACTCACCCCTCCCCCTACGTTCGTTCAGCAATGCTACAGGCACCTCAAGGTCAGCTGCTAAAATATCATAAGTATCCGTCACTTGTGATATACGCAGAAGGCCATATCTATTTATCGAAATATACTTTATATGCCGCGACTCTTACACTTTCATTAATGATCATCCTACATATATTTACGTGTTTGTATCGAAAAGATCATTTTGTAATATATCGTTTTATGTCTTATTTTTTCAGAGTTCTGGGGTCGGCGAGGCGAGCGTGTATCATGCATTGGTTGTAATATTTCTGGAATTCTTTGCATGGGGATTATTAACCATGCCCATTATTAGGGTACTGAACGAAACATTTCCGGATTACACGTTCCTGATGAATGGCTTGATAATAGGAATCAAAGGAATATTATCTTTTCTCTCCGCGCCATTGATCGGTGCTCTCTCCGATGTATGGGGTCGAAAATTTTTTTTACTTATCACGGTGGCCTTCACATGCGCACCAATTCCCCTAATGAGCATAAACACGTGGTGGTTTTTTGCCATGATTTCTATCAGTGGCGTATTTGCTTGCACATTCTCTGTGGTATTTGCATATGTTGCGGATGTAACGGAAGAAAATCAAAGATCACTAGCGTATGGTTTGGTACGTGAATATCATTTTTTATCATTAGAATAATAATATTTGCATTTCAGTGCTCAAAGTTTTGCTTTATAAGTAACAATAAGAAATAATCTGATAATTACTTATTTCTCAGGTGTCAGCAACTTTTGCTGCGAGTATGGTGATAAGTCCAGCTTTGGGTGCTTATATCATGAAAACATATGGAGACAATCTTGCCGTAGCATTAGCAACAGCTATTGCAGTCTTGGATGTGTTTTTCATACTAGTGGCTGTACCTGAAAGTTTGCCTGAAAAAACACGTCCACCAGCACCTATATCGTGGGAGCAAGCTGATCCGTTTGCTGCTCTTGGAAAGGTAAAAATATAATGTATTAAAAAAATTATAAAATCCATTCCACAGAGAAGAGAGAGCATAATATTTCCTACGCGCAATATAATTTTTTAAAATAAGAACGTATGTAGAATATATAAAGAAGGAATATAAAAATATAACTAAATTTACTTTACAGGTCGGAAAAGACCATACTATTTTAATGTTATGTGTCACTGTGTTCCTGAGCTACCTTCCCGAGGCGGGACAGTATAGTTGTATATTCGTTTACTTAAAATTGGCTATGGGTTTCTCCAATGTTATGGTAGCAATATTTATCGCTGTGGTGGGCATCTTGAGTGTGGGAGCGCAAATTTTATTAGGACCCTTGATGAGAACACTCGGCAGCAAACACACCATAATGCTAGGTCTATTATTTGAGATGTTACAACTCATGTGGTACGGATTCGGCTCGCAAACATGGTAAACTATTTCTATTTGCATTATAACGATATTGCACTTGCATCAGTAACGCATCACAATTTCAATAATAAAATAAAAATTAAATGAGATAACAAGAGTAACAAGTCTTAACAAGCGTTAATTGTTTCAAGGATGATGTGGGCCGCTGGAGTACTTGCTTCTGTATCAAGCATCACGTACCCCGCGATTTCCGCGTTCGTATCCATGCATTCTGATGCTGATAAACAAGGATTAGTACAAGGTATGGTAACTGGGATGCGTGGTCTCTGCAATGGACTTGGACCCGCTATGTTCGGTGTTATATTTTATCTCTTTCACGTCGATCTTAACGACGACACGCCCAATCTCCCCTTGAAACAGTCGTTTGTGGACGAAAACAACAGAACGGGAACTAGTACACATCTTAACATAATGCCTCAGGTACATACATTATATCTGCAGGTAAGCATAGTTTCTTTTTGTTAGATTTTCTATCTGTTCTATAATTTCTATACATACAATATTAAACTTATTTATTTAAAAGAAGGAATCCATATGTTTATGTGTACGTAAACATATAAGCAAAGTGTGTTATCCGATATGTTGATTAAAATAAAAATCAAGTGTTTTGTTAAATTGTATTTCCAGCTTGTGCCGGGGCCACCGTTCGTGTTTGGTGCATTACTTGTGATCTGCGCGCTGCTAGTAGCCGCATTTATTCCCGAATCAAATACAATGTCAACAGGATCGTTGCATCACCCATCCACTTCCCGGAGGCCCTCCGGTAAATACGCATATCAGAAATGTACGTTACAGGTTGCCAAATATTATGGCTAAAATGCCAAATATGTTTATGGTGATGGGATTCATCAAAAATTATTTCAATTACAATTTCTATCGACTTGGATATATTGAAATTAATATATTAAAATTTATGCTAATACAGTTTACGTTTTACGAAAATCGTCATGTACATGCAACAAGAGTTTCAAGACTACTATGTTTCACTGATTGTAATACGCAATGTAAAACTTAAAATGCTTGTTATTCCAGGTTTGTCCTTGGACGTTCAGTACGAGGCAGACCGAGTGGGAAGTGGAAGAGGAAAGATCGGTCCGCTATCACCACTAGTCGACAATTGTAATTCCGCCGCGCTATAATGTCTATTGAAAAATATAAGACAAGAGCCATATAGCACACGACGCGAATATTTTAGCCAAGCGGTAAAGCTTCACCCTTAATCAGGGGTGGAGAAGTCGTTACTATGAAATGCACCTGACTCGAATCAGGCGACTGTAATAGAGTTGTCTATATTGTATTATACTATTTGTTTAAGGCAGTAACTAAGCTTGATTTTAGGATTTATCGATGGAACTTAATGTTTAGGTTGTGACAAATTTGCACAAGCAGTGCTTGTGCGATAATTGTGGGTTGATCTCAGAGTCGTGTATGATCGTACGACAAGCGTGTTATGTTGCGGAAAAAACGTAACATAGATCTTCCTTTTCAAAATTTTTGCGCCAAGTATCATAAAATCAGATGTAATAATTTTATGTCAAAGTGATTACTATCAGTGACTCTTTACGCAGCTCGCCAACGGCACAAAACAATACGGTGAAAACTGTAATCCGTATTTTATTATATTTATACCTTATAATATTGATCCTTTACTTTGATGTCGTATCCTTTTCTCTTGTTTCTAATTTGTGTTACGACTTTTTATATCAAGTGCTAATGTAAATTGCGCCACGTATTTTTGCATCTCCGTACATTCGTAGCGTTAGAAATAGCTTTTACACATTCCTTGTAAGCATAATTTTTGCATACAGAAGCAGCATTAATTGACAATTGAAAAGGATGCAAATTCTTTAAAACGTATTTTCCTTTTGTATGATATAGTAATTATTGTCCTTGTATATTATACACCACATAATTTAGTTAATATTTATAGATCATGCGACTCGTTTCTGCACAAACTATTTATTTTAATAGATAGAAACTATGAACATAACGAGAAAGGCCTCAATACTAGCAAGTTATACAAAAGTGATAGTTTGTCATTCAAAGACAATGGTAGACGTTAACACTATGAGTAAAATGAGATATTAATTATTAATTGAGACTCAATAGTTCTCTTAAATTATGTGTGTTATAATTGGAGTCATTGATGTTAAAACGGAAAAAACGTTTTATAATAGAATAGAATCTTGTATATATTTTGCTTCTATTTTACAAAGATATCAAAACATTTAGAAAACGTATGTTTTAATGCAGTGGCATTATTGATTTATATAAAATTATAATTACATGATATAAAATTTCGATTGTTTAAACAATGTGGTTTATCTTTAGTTCGTGTTACTATTAGTATGTTTACATAAAGTATCAATAGTATGTTCACACAAAAAATAGAACCATTTGAAACTAACTTGTAGGAAACGACAGGTAATTTTAGTTACTATACTGAATTGATCTTAAAGTCATTATGCTCTTAAACTCGATTAGTCTCGATGAAAGCCAAAGAGTGATTAATGACATACGCAGATTAGTTAAAAAATAATAATATGTAATCCTTATAAATTAGAAACCCCTGCCTCCTTAACAATTATTGTTTTAAAAATTTCAGTATTTGCACACAATTGTGATTATCTTTCGGAAAAATTTGAAGATATATCAATTAGTTGATGAATGATAATTGGATATGAATTTTTTGTATAAATAAAAATATGTATTTTATACATACTTTTAATATTATCTTATTATTTTTATGTAAGTCTGTTCGAAACGAAACAGTACTAAATATTGAAGGTTTCAGTCAATATGGCTTATAATCTTTGTCGAATGTATTTTAAAATTACGTGCGTTTTCTAGAATCTAGCTGTATTACAGTAAAGTATTACAGGATGAAGAGTAGAAATCATGAGGTGTAAAACAGTGCAATTGCAGTTCTATAGTTTCTGTTTGTATTTTCTTAGAGTTACTTACGAACTCGCTCTCACTGAAATATATGCAATTGTATTATAAATATAACAAAACAAACAGGAAGATTATATAATTAAGGATAAAACATAGAATAAGTCTTAACTCTATCACGAGTCAAGTAATTGTATATGTATAATGTACGATGAATGCATTAATAAAAAGTGATTATTTTTAAGATAAATAAAGATATCACCTAAAACTCACATTTATACAACAAAATATTCAACAATTACATCAGTTGAAATAATAAACTAGAAAGTATTTGAGATTTATTCTGTATTCTGAGAAGCAATTGTGTGAATTTGAATATTGACAATTTAATGAACAATTTTTTGTTGAAAATTATTTTATTTGATATACAACAATACAATTTATATATATATTTATTATATATATTTTATTATATATATATATTTATTTAAATCCTTTCATATTTGAATTATTTATATTTGTACCAAAAATGACAAGTACTTTCTATAATTGGCGTATAACTATTTTGTAGTTACAATTAAATCTTTTTTTTCTATCTTTATAACATCGTTAATATTATTTTCACATTTATTGTACTTATTTCGTTGCAATTATTCCATAACATCTGGGAGACAGTGTTGGATCGAACAAGCGTATTACAGCAACTTTGGAACATTGGATATTATTTTGTAAAAATATTACTCTATCTAACATGATTGCCGCTTCTATTACCGAGCTCATATATATTCTCAACATTTGAAAGAGTCGCAACTTTGGTTCGAAATGCATGTGATTCTGGTATATTTGTTGTAACACATAAGTGGATGGCATCTACAATCATATATTTCATTAAATTTATGTTGAACAAATAAGTTTAGATTCAATATATACCTGTTTCTTATCCACTCCGATTTTGGACAGTGCATACTTTGCGTAGTCCGCGAAATTATTCAATGACCCACCACGACCTACTTTAGCATTGTAGTAGCCTATTGAAGATATCAATATATAATTATATTGTATATACATATAACATAAATTATGTCAATTCAAAATATATCAAAATTAAAAATAAATTTAAAAATAAGTAGCAATAGATGATACAGGATAAATAAATATTAATGTTTTTGGGCATTGAATGAAATCCTATGCCTAATAATTTGTGAATTGTATAAATTTGCCTTATACTTTAAAGCGCTGATTATTATTCTTGAAACAGTCTATACTAAAGCTAATAAATATTGCATTATTAAATTGAAGCATAAGATTTCATCCAACATTTGAAAGTCATATTTAAATATATTTATACCGTACTGACCCATTGAATGTAGAATAACTTGCAGCACTGCTCTGTAAAATAACGAAGGAGAAAGATGCTTATTATGTTTACTCCTATCGATAGATTGCTGAGCCAACATTCTGGCATTTTTAGTGAAATTCCAACATCCGCTCAATGTTTCGTCCACTAAATGATAACAGCATGGAACTACAAGAAGTAAATTAATGTCCTTCGCACGTAAAAAAGCTTTGATTATGGAATGCACAAGCATTCCACAAGTATGTAATCCGGTCAAAATCAGATTTTTATTTACACTCCAATCAGGGTAATATGTATTCACCATTTTGTTATAATTAGTCGTGTCGTCTAACTCTTGAACTATATATCGAACCTAAAGAATGACAAAACCGTGAGAATTTTTTCATAAAATTCATAATAATATAATATGATTAAATATGTTCTTCATAAACCTTTGTTAGTGGTCGTTTCCTCTTCTGAATCTTTTCCTGACGGCTTATCGCACCCTTGTGACAAACTTGCGACGAGTCGATTGCCAATACAGGAACGTTAAAGTGTTCTGACAAATATGTCGACAAATATGCTTTCCCAGCTCCGGCGTCTATTACTAAACTCTGAGTAGTAAGTGCCATTTCAGCAACGACTTTTCCAAGCACTTCAATTTCGTGTGACTTCTTTGTATTCATGAGCTCAGACTTTGGGCAAACAAGTTTATCTTCAATCAAACGTTCCTTGGAAGACCGCGGTAACAGCTTTGGCAAATCGTTCACGCACATAACAGCTGGGCATGATTCTAAAGAAAGCGATCTTGTTAACTGTATAAAATTACTCAATTCCGAGTCTGTGTTGTTTTCTGTCCAGATATCATCGCTCGTATCAATACTTTCAAGTTCCAACCTAAGTTTCTCTGGCAGACACTTGTCCCACAATCCTTCGGTAATAAAGTCAACCAGATGGCAATCTATCAGCTTCTGATAGATATCAATGAGACCCAACGCTTTCTCAAAGTGCTGCTTATATTCCGCCATTGTCGTCGCATTTAAAATTCAAGTCTATCCGTCTCTGGATAAAGTGGACTAATTTTCGCTAGTGAACAGAATTTGGCATATTTGAACTTAATATCCTCCACAGCCTTCAGAATGTCCAGATTGTCGTCTTGATGATTGGGAAGCGTGCCGTGAATATCTTTCAGGAGGTTCCTGGCTATCGTCACGGCCTTCTCGCATTTAGCATCGTTATTCTGTAAATAGTGTTCCAATACTCCGCTGTAGTATCCTAATTGCGCGGCGATTATGCTAGCTCTATGGTACCCAAGGTGATATCCCTTCAACAACTGCTCCTTGCCATTCTCATAGCCTTTCTCGTAGCCTGACTTCTGTGCGATTTCTTCCGCAAACAGTAGATCCTCAAAGGCTTTATTTACGTCGAGATCCTTCTCTTCCTGGGACATAATTATATTAACTAAAAAAAAAGACAGGAGCAGATTATATATCATTATAATCCATTATACAGTATAATTAATTATATAGTTTATAACTATCTCACCTTGAAAATTGATAAAATTAGGTTCTTTTGCGGTTTTGCATGGAATAAAAGAATCTGGCAGAAATAACTGTCGCTCTGTCCCGTGAAGCGAGATATTAATCATTAAAGTTGACGACAATTAGGTCAATTAGGTTAGGAAACCTGTCATACGTCGAAGAAACGTATCAACATGGAGATCTGTTCTTTAACGCTGCATTGCTGCATTAGTGCACGAAGCTAGAACGAGAAAAAGTATATTTGTTTCATTCTAACTTCGTGCACTGGTGCAGCAGTGCAGCGAAAAAGAACAGGCTCCACGTATGTATGTACGCATGCTCCATAATTACATGCAAAAAGTACGCGAATTTGAAACATGTGTGTATTTACAGAGAGAAACAGCTGAGAGCGGCCATCCCGGCCTTTTTCGTGGGATTGACCGATTGTTGGCTTAGCCGCCGCGCCAAACGTATGTCCCTGTCGATAAATCGCTTCTGTGAATAGTGTGTATCCGTGCATCCACTTTTTGACAATGTTGATAAATCACTTTTTGATGTTAAAACATCGCAAATATAAACCGTAATGTATAAATTAATTATTAAAATTAAATTAATTAATATTTTGCAATTTATACCGAGTGAGAAATGATAATCGAAAAGACATCGACGTGATGCCTTTTCGATGCAAAAGATATCGACGCGATATCATAATATAAATATTATATAATATATACGAGCAGCAGTCGACTTCAAAATTTAGATTTTCTAGCTATTAGAATAGCTTAGATTTTCAGCTATTTGAGTAATCGCTATTGTTCTCTATCAGGCATTGATTTGACTCGCGTCGTACCTGAGGTTGCCGCTACTTTGCGGGCTTGCGTCGCCGTTAGCGGAACGCTGCGAAACGCGACCGACTCAAGATGGTTCGATCTCGAGCTGAATGCGGCGACGCCGTCAATTAGTAAGCATGATCGTCCATATTTCATCATCTATATCCTGTAATATTCGCGCAACCGGATAAGCGTGGTGTTGCACGTAAACCGGCGAAATTTCTATCGCGCGGTAATAGATAAAGAACCTGGCGCGAGCGAACTGCAGCGACGATCGCCGCGAAACTTGTCGAGCGTATCGTGCTCAGCGAAATGTCCACCTTTGACTTTAAGTTATTGATATTCAGTCGTTCGCGATGTAATACGCGAGCGAGAAAGTAATCATTATTTAATTAATTACTTAGAGAACAGACATTTGTTGGACAAAGCGCGAAAAATGCGCGAGCGCCATAGTACTCGAAACCCGCGCAGCATTGCAAAATAACAATAATGCAGTTTTATTTAAGCGAGATTTACGAGTTTGAGTGCTGCGCATATTTTCTAATTAATTGATTCTCGCTCAAAGCATTTTTTCTCGCTCGCTTTGGCGGCATCCTCGCAAATTTCATTGCCATGCCGACGAAACGACGCCGGCGAATCGGCGACGCGATTCTTTTAATTACATTTTAAAATCTATCGCGAAAAATTTATCGCAACGATTTAATTGTAACTTGTCCATTATCGTTATCGGACTGACACGTTCAAGTACAGGCGTAATTCATTCAAGCG
>VBVQ01004317.1:0-15199 GCA_011636635.1 Tetramorium simillimum | reverse complement strand
ATTTTATCACTTCTCTTTGTTCCATGATGCTACGTTTGACTTGCCGCTACATCGACACGATCGAAGCATCTGCGTGTTCAGAACAATCTAGCAGATAAAATGGTAACCACATTTGGCGCGTTCCTTGAAAGTGTTGCAAGAAAAAAAATCAGTCTCATTACTTATTTGGCACACTGTGTACAAATAATACGCGCTATTATTTGTATGATAGTACAGATAATCATTAATATACCTTGTCTTTCACTTGCATTTCAACAGCAGAGCTAGGAAGATCGTCCAGAATTTGAAGCTGATTTTCGTCCATGCGTACGCCAACCTTAGGATTGGTAGCTGTAAAGTAAATATACCATAATAATTACAAGTAAAACTCAGATTTCTCTACATAGTTTCGTTACGTTTTGAAGGGCGAAAAGTAAAGTACGTACACTTCTTCGTCTTTTCCTTGACGACTTTTTTACTTCTGTTTTTGGCAGCAGTCTTAACGGGCGGCAGTATTCCACCGAACAACGCGTCGAACGCGTCCTTCTTCTCCGTGCTCTTGTTAACCTTCGGCATACTAGTTTTAGCAGCGGCGGGCGGTGGTGCGTTTGCAACGGGCGAGTTATTAAAGTTGGCGGGACTAGGCGGATCAAACAGGCCGTCGCTCAGGGTTGATCCTGGTGAATAAGGGGACGACATGTCGACGACGTTGTCGTTCGTCATATCTACGGTCGCGTCGTTACCGTTCTGCCCAGCTGTCGAGCTGTTTTTACTCTGGGTGGACTTGGAAGATCGCGCCATGGTGGAGGATTTGGCAGAATTCGCAAACACGTTGGGAAGCTGCGGCCTGTCGTTCGTACGTTGCTTTATTTGATTGCTCGGCGAGATGCGATTAGGCTGCAAGAAGAGCGAGTGTTTAACCGAGATCTCATATATTAGGCATTTTTACAATATTTAGAACGAATGAACGGAATTAAATTTGAAATTTAAACGACAGATTAGATACCTGCAACAGAGTCCTTTGCGTGGTGTTGGGTGTGTTGGTGCTGAAACTCCTTTGCACCGCGGCCGCTACCGTCGCCAGTACGGGATTGATAGTGCTGAACGGATTAGCGGTCGACTGCACGTTCTGCGGATTCTGCTGCGTCTTGGGCGGACTGCTGCCGCACGACTGGGCTATGTCGGTCTGGCTCTCCGGCACGGGTGACGCGGAAATGTCTCTCTGCGGCGACGGTCTCTTGATAGTCACCATCGATATTATCTTTGGCTTTTCTATCGGCTTCTCCTGACTGGGTTGTTCCTGCTGCTGGCTGGGCTCGTCCAGTGGCAGCGGAGTGTCCGTGGTACCGTCGTGCCTAGGCGAGTTGCGCTGCGCTCGGTCACGCTCGTCGTTCGGCGTAGCTTCCTGGCTGGCGTCCGGCGTCGGGGACCGGGACTTGGTTGGGTCGAAGGGATCGTAAGCATCCGGGGAGGTTGGTGGAGACGTCGGCGGCTCGGGCGGTGTGTTGGGGCCGATCTTGAGACGCAGCTCCAGCTCCTCCTGCGCCCGCATTTCAAGCTCCTCCTCGGCCCGCTCGTCCATCATCTCCTCTTCTTCCTCCTCCTCCTCTTCCTCTTCTTCCTCCTCCTCTTCTTCCTCTAACAGCGGATTTATCAGAGACGGTCTGAGATTGCTGGGCTGCTTGTTTATGGAGAATTTTATCTGCGGCTCCGGCGGGGTCTTCGGGCCCTGCGAGACAAACTGCTCGCGCGGCGGCGACGCCTGCGACGGTGGGCATTGCTCTAGCGACGCGGCAAGTGTCTCTTGCGCCTGCTTGTCGTCGTCGTCGCTCAGTACTATAACGTCGCGGGGCGAAGGGGTTTGCTCGCGGAACGGCGACTGATCCAGATCGATCACAGCCACGGGCTTCTTCGTCGCTGCAATCTCCGCCGCCTTGGACTTCTTCTTCTTGTCCTTCTTCACCTTTGGCGACTTGGACCGCTTATCCTTCGACTTCTCCTTCTTCGAGCGCTTCGCGGATGGCGTTGTCTCCGTCTGAACAGACTCTCTTCGTCGACGTTTTATCGGCGGCGACAGCGGGATAGTGGTTGGCGGTAATTCCGGCGTAGCCGACGGATTTATCTCGTTATCCTTATTGAAGCATACGCTAACAAGTATGTTGTCACCGCTGGCAAACACTTCCTTCGACGGTGGCGGGGTTCTGTTGCGCTTGCCCTTCCGTCGTTTATCCGCCTCCTTGGACTTGCGGCTCTCTTTCCGGCGTTCCTTCTTCTTCTTCTTTATCGCCTCCTTGTTGGTCAGTATGACAGTCAGATTCTTGGGCGATACGTTGTCTAGCACGGACGGCGGTGACCAGTTCCGCGAGCCGATCTGCTCCTGCTGGATGTGCGGCGGTGTCTTGGACCTCGAGCGCGACCAAGACGGTGTCCACTGCGCGCTCCACGAGCGCTCGTGCTCCTCGCGCTCGCGCGGAAACTGCTGCTCGTGATCCATGCTCTTCTCGTTCAGCTGATCCCAGTTCCTGCTGCGATCCCGTTCTCGTGAGATTGTTCTGCCCTTCGATCGCGACCGACTGTGCGCCTTCCTCTTGCCGTGCTTCTTCTCGCGCGTCTTCGACGATGTCCTCTTCGGCGATTTGCTACGCGATCTCTTGCGATTCCTCGAGCGGCTGCGCGACTTGTACTTCTTCGTCTTGTCCTTTCGCTTGTCACGCGATCGCGACAGCGATCGCCTGGTCCGTCTTCGGGACGAGAGCGAGCGCCGCTTGCGCGACAGCGACCGCGATCGCGATCGTCGGCGCGAGATTGAATGCCGCCTCGACAAGGAACGCCTGCGTGACACGGATCGCCGTCGCGATTTGCGTCTGGTGCGCGACGACGATCTCCTGCGCGAGTTGGAACGGCACGATTTCGAGTACGATTGGCCGCGATCTCGCGACCAGGACAGCCGAAGACGGGACCTGCTCTTCGATCGGCCCTTCGAGTATGATCGACTCCGTCGATCCTTCGAACCGGACTGAAGTTTGTTCGACGAACGACTTCTCGATCTGCTTCGTGACTTCTCCCTGATGTCTCTACCGTACTCGTCCTTCCTCGGTCGGGACGGTTTTTCGGCCACGATCTTCCTCACGTCATATCGCGGCAGCTCTTTTCTCTTTTCCTTCTTCTTCCCAACTTCTTTTGTTTTTTTCTTAGAAGACTTGTCTTTGTCCTTTTCCTTCTCCTTCTCCTTCGACTTGGACCGTTTGTCCTTGTCGCGGTATGACCTCTCCTTCGTATTCTTCGAAAGCTTTTTCCATGAGACCAGATTATCAGACGAAATGTTCTCCTTGTTTTTCTCCGTGCTCTCCTTGCTCTTTTCCTTTTTGTCCTTCTTTCTCTTCTTCTTGCTGTCATCCTCCTTCTCCTCCTTCAATTTTTCACGTTCCTTCATGTCCAGTTTGCTCTCGTCCAATATCTCACCGTCCTCCATCTCTTTTTCCTTTCGTAATTGCAAAGCGTTCAGTTCCTCCTCGAAATTTATCGCCTCGTCGGTTTCGGAGATGGCCTCAGTTCCCAGCTCGGCGTAACCGACCGGCGACCTGCAATCGTCCAGATCATCATTCGTCTTGTCCTTGGTTGGTGTGATCGGCTCCAAGCCGGCCTCGAACGGCGCTGCACCTCGGTCCGGTAGCAGATTCTCATCTCTCATGGGTAGCTCGTCCTTGCAGGGTGTGTAAGCGCCATCAGAGTCCCAATTGTTGTCAATGGAAGTGGCGGGCACGAGCGGCTCGTCTAGCTTGTCCTTCTCGATCGGGAACTGCTCCGCTTCGTCGTCCATCGTCGAAAAGCTCTCCTTTTCATGATGCTGGTCCGACGAGTTCGGATCCTCGTTGTCGCTCGACGCCTTATCGTCGTCTTTGTCGTCGCGATCCGCTGCGGCAAGCTCACGGCCGTTCAGCGAGTGCTCGTCGTCATTGTCGCTGCTCGACTCCCGCTCCTGCGAGTCGTTACGCGCCTCATCTCGCAACTCGGTCTTCGAACGTGACGACGCGGTCTTGCTCGCCACGTTGTCGTCTTCCAGGTCCTCTGAGCTGCACTCCACGCTCAGCTCACCACCGTCCAGCTTTCTTGGCGACAATCGGGCAACGTTAAGTACAGACGATGACGGCATTGCGATGCTTTCCGCAACCGCGACGTTCTCGGATGGCGAGGCGTTTGTCGTCATCGACCGTAACATCTCGCGTTCACTGTCTTCCTTTTCCTTTCTAGTGGATGACGCGTCGACATGTCTCGATCTCTCGTCTATCTTCGTGGTTTCTTCATCCGACGAACTCTCCGAACACAACTCCTTGTTTTCGCACCGATCAGCGAGTTTGAGCGGCTCTTTTTTTTGGGAACTCGCTGTCGTGGGCTCAATGATCTTTTCTTCCTCTTCCTCTTCTTCCTCCTCCTCCTCTTCTTCCTCTTCTTCGGCAAATCGTGGTCCTATCTTCACGAATTGGTTCAACGCTACTGAGCGTACGGTTGTGGGTTCCATGGCTGACTTCGATGAACTAATACCCTTGTCGCTGTCTCGCTCTCGTTGCTGCTTGTCTACCGACGGTGCCGTCATCGTTCTTTTCTGAAGAAAACTCGTATGCTGCGAATGATCATCCGAGTGTAGGCCGCTCAGCCGATTGTTGAGTCTAAGCTTACTACCGATCTTGAAAGTGATCTTGCCGCGATGCGAGTCATGCGAGATCTTTTTCGGCGGTATTTTGCTCAGAGTTTGTCGCTCCTTCTGTAGCGCCTCGAGATAAGGATCAGCCGGCTCGGGCGGTACGTCCGGCAGATCGCAGGCTTGAACGTCTCCCACGATGATGTCATCATCGTCAGGAATGTTGGGTGGTATCGGTGGCGGTTGTAGCGGTCCGAGCTGCTGGGATAATTCTTGCTCCGTATGTCTAGCCACGTCCATGGTCTGCGACGAGTAGATGGAAAAATTCGGGCAGTCCGACTGCGAGTCATTGTCGTCTTCTTCGTCGTACGCGGTCAACCGAATGGGCTCCTGCGGGCGCTCCCTGCCTTGAATCGTCGTCGCGGTAGTCGCAGGATAAGTTGCGGGGACCAGCGGCGGCGCAATTGGCATAGGTATGTTACAACTATCTAAACTGTTCCGCAACTCTTCCGCCTTCTCCAGAGCTGCCTTCAACGGGGCAGCGGCATCGTCGTTGCTATCACTGTCGGCCGCAAACGGATCGTACTTGTCGCCGCTTGCCACCGGCAGATCCCTCGGCGTATCCTCTTTGTGGCTGTCATCGATCACCAATTCCTGCTCACTGTCGTCCTTGTCACTTCTGGAGTTCTCCTCAAAGTCCAACAAACCGGACGGTGGCTCCGGCGGCGGTAACAAAATCATCGAGCCGTTACTATGAAGCTCCTCCTGTGCATCGCAATCGGGCTTAGCCGGTGGCTCGATATCGCAATAGATGTCGCAATCATCGTTGTCCTGTCGCGTAACAGGCGACGCCGCCGCAGGTGACGCGATTGCAGGCGATACGGCCGCGGAATCCGGCATCGCGATGCGATCGTTTTGCTCGGAAGGCGGCTGATAGTTTCGCGTCATATCCTCCGGAGGTAGACTGTTATGCATGTGCACCGGCTGCTGCATATTCATGGGATCCGACGCGTTTGGCGGCGCGATGGAGGGACCACCGGGAGGCGGGATGCTCAACGGAGGTGGCCTAGGCCGCGGAAACCTGTCTGTCACGTGCGGAAACGGCGGCCTTTGTTCAAACCCGCCACTGCCGTCCGCGTAACCGAACGGCCGCTCGGTGGGCGGTAGCGGTGGCGGGAAACGCAATCGCTCATTGCGAAAGTGCTGAGGATTGCGGCTGCGGAACGGCGGTGGCGGCGCGTGGGCGCCAAACATGGGCGGTCCGCCGCAGTGCTCGAAATTCGGATTGTAGAACGGCGGCGGACCGAAGTCACGATTCCCGAAGTTGTCCCGCGGACCGCCGCCGCCGGCCCCGCCGCCGTAGCTGTGTCTGCCGCCGCTGCCCGGCGGCAACGAATCTCGGCCACCGCTGTACGTCTGCCCCCCGTGACCGCCGTGTCGGCCGTTGTCACGGCCGTAGCCACCCCGAAAGTTGCCGCGGTTACCACCGCTACTACCACTACTACTACCACCACCACCACCGCCACCCCCGCCGCAGGGATTGTTGTACATTGGTGCTTGCGTGATATCGTTGGAATTAATGTTAGACAGATCTAACGGCGTGTCCACCTCCTCCAAGATTGCCTTCTCGCGTCGCGTGACCTCTTCTTCCGCATTTTGCTTCTCCTTTTTCGGACTCTCATTGTTATTGATACTGTGCTTGTTTTCCTTTTCCGGATTATTCACCATCAGCGTACCGTCAGCTTTCAGAATCATGTCGTCCTTCTTTTTGGCCGAGTGCCATAATTCCTGACTGCTCATTATGCTGCTTAATAAATCTGTTAGGCTAGTGTTATCCGCTTCGTTGACCGGGTCAACGATAGTTTTTAAAATGGCGCGACGTCTGATCGACGGTACTACTGATCGTCGTTGTCGTACGTTTATCATTGGGCCATTTCCAATTCCAATTCCAATAGAATACTCATCGTCATCCGACCTAAGTGGAAAATAATTTTACATTAAAATACTTCATTAAGATATTTTCTTATATTTTTATTTTTGTTATATTTCTTGAAAAATCTAAACGATTAAATATTATAAAACTATTGCTATAATCTTAGATAAGTGTACATCTTGCACACAAAATAAAATACAACGTGCAATTTGTTTTTAGCTAAAATTTTACTAAAATTAAAGTTATACTAAAGTTTTATTAAAATTAAATATATCGTATCTTTATATATATATATATATATATATGCAGCGAAGAAATTGCATAAACTGATTGACGAGTAAATGCACATAGGAGTGAATAAATAAAACCAATCGCTCACCCAGGTGGACTGTAATCTAATCCGAGATTATTCCCAAAAAGACTGACTTGAGGTATACCGGCGCTGTATCTGGCATTCATGAGAGCACTTTTCTCAGGAATAGATGTGTTATTTTTCATAGTAGGTACGAGCAGCGGCACCTTCGGCTTCTCCATACCAAGTGTAGAGGCCAATCTTCTTTTTACTGTTCGCGTGCTAGACAGCATGGATGCTTCGGTGCGCGCTCGTCGTTTGTACTTTCTCCTCTGGAGAAACAGTTTAGTATCCTCATATGCTTTTATAAAGACGAGGAGAAATGCGATAGGCAATGTATATATTTAATTACAAAAATTATACATAGAAAATAAAATACTGTAAAGCAGTGTGAGGCGTTACAAAAAAAAAAAATTCTTTAAACTCTTTCTAATTTGTTGAGAAGTTTTTCAAATAAAAAATAAGTTAGAGTAAGTTAGTGAGGTAAGTAATTAATAGATTTCATTGAACAGAATGTAATTTTTTTAAAAAAAGATATACAAGTTTAATTAGTTTATAAGTTATTATTTTGAAAGCGAGATAATTAAAAATCTCATTGAAATATAAATATATTAAATCAATTTGTAAATTCATTGTTCTTTAAGATTTGGCTTATATCTCGATCTAAGTAGATGCATTGCTCTTCACAATGCTCAGGATAAGCTCTGCTTTGATTTAATTAGTTTTAACGTCTACAGTTGTAAAAGTATGTCATTTTATTAATTTATTTATATGTATTCTTATGCTTTATATCACGGATTATAGCATATCACAATATATTACAAGGAAATAAGAGAAAGATCACATCATTAAGAAATCAATCGCTCATGATTTTAATCTTAAACGGTTGACATTGTTGATGTTTCCAAGATTGAGCATATGAATGAGTCATTTAAGCAAAATTAAGAAAAAAAACCAAGTGCATCTAGTGTGAGAAAATCGTTTTTATTTATATAAATTAAGAACAATGAGTTACAATCGAAAAATCTAATTCAATTGGATTGTGTTACGAAGATGGCATAAGTATAATTGGGGAGTACAGTAATGATCGGATAGTCTGGATCGGAAGTCCAAGATGATGAACACTTAATGAGACACGCTGGCATTACCAGATACCAGGTACAATTCAATTTAATTTAAAAAAATATATTAAAAAATGCGGGAATACGAAAAATTTTATTTACCAATTGAAACAATATCGACAAAAGATACGTTTGTCTCGTTATAAACATTAAAGTATCTCTCAACATTCAGATTAATATCATATACGCATCTGGCAATGCGACGAGCAATGTTATGTGTTAAGCTATTATGCTACATTTGAGGAGAAATTAGCATTATACCTTGCGCGTTTTCTTTGTTCTTTTCTTACACTTCCTTCTCGACGTAGACGATGCGACTTTGACATACGTCACTATTTCTTCCTCTTCGCCGTCGTTGTTTAATTCTTTGATTCGCACTTCTCGAACTAGATTACTGCCGCTTTTCTTTGTGTTTTTCGTCAGCTTTTTCTTTTTCCTCTTTGTCGTTTTACTCTTGGACTTTGTGTTTGAACGCGTAGAAGAAGCATTACCTTCTAAGCTAGTATTTGGCGAACGACTTCGACTATTGTCACCAATCGAGTCGAGGCCGGACGAAGTAGACGGCTGATTCGGATCAAATGGCTCGATAACGACTGGTGAATCGTGATCACGCACTCTGCGAGTGCGACTGGCAGATACATACGTACGATCATTGACATGAGGAAGCATATTACGGAATATGTTTAAGTTCCTTCTTATTTCACGGAGGAACCGACTAGGATTTCTCCCTGTTGTTATAAGAGTTGGCACGAAACTTGACAAATACTGCAAAGGTAAAAAGAAAAGAATTAATACATACTTTTGTTCATTACATGTGATTTTTCATAAAAAGTAATTTCTCTAAATATGCACCATGGAATATTTCACATATCAATTTGACTAATTTACATGAAAATGTTACATAAATCAAATTTTCATCTTGATATCAGATAATTTATATTCGTTTTTATATTTCTGTAGTTGTAAGTTTTACAACTTTTTAGTTTCTTGTATATGTTTATAACGAACAAGAATCTCTAGCACACACACACACACACACACGCGCACGCACGCGCACACACACACACACACACACACACACACACACGCACGCACGCACGCACGCACACACACACACACACACACACACACACATATATATATATATATGTTACAGAAATTCAAGTTATATAAACAAATATTTACTTTGAAATTTCTATAATCTAATAATAAGATTAATATACAATCAAGTAATATCGTCGGATTTATATAGGAGAGAGGGAGGGGGAGAAAGAGAGAAAAATATTACAATAGAAGCGGATAAAGTGTGTGTGCAATAGATAATGTGGTAAGGGACAAGAGATTTAATAAAGGAAATAAGTGAAAGAAAAAGAACAATACAGAAATCAATGAAGATGGCAAAATAAGGGATGCGAAATACAATAAAGATTATAAGGTTTTGGATATGGTGGAGAGGTGTCCAAAATATTGGGCCTGTTCTTTTTGCATTGCTGCACCAGTGCAATGATTTAAAATAAAACAAATATACTTTGTCTCGTTTTAACTTATTGACCTGGTGCAGCAGTGCAGCGAAAAAGAATAGATCCATTTATTGACGAATTGAGGAAAATAAATAATAGCAGAGGTATCAGAGGCTCTATTTAGATTAAGATGTAATAATTTGGAAGAAGATAATAATATTGATTGGAAGTGAAGGATAGGCTGTATTTGTTCTGCAAACAGGGAAGGGATAGTCTAAGACATTATATGAAGGATTGTCAGGTCAAAAGATACGATAGTTTGGAAGAGTAGACAGGAGATATAAAATAGAATTTGGAATAAAGAGAGTTAGAGGACAAAATTTTGGTTAAATTATGGAATAAGAGAAAATATTAGAGGAAGATAGGGGGTAAGGATAAAATAAGATGGAATGGTTGAACTAGGGGTAGTTATTACTGTGATGCTACCTTGTCTGCGACATACATGTACGTTAGTTTATAGGATAGAGGTTAGTAATAAATGGTGAGGGAGGTATATTTATAAGGATTAGGATGAGTGTGTGCATGAGTGAAAGAAGGAATGAACGGTCTAAAGTTTTGTGTCCACGATGCTAAAACTCGGTCCGATATCTCGATTAGAGACATTTTTAGCCAATCAACTAGCAGCTTTTAAAGTGGCAACTTTATTGGCTACACTTTTTTCAGACCAAGATCTCGAACCGAGTTCTAACATCGTGGACATAAGGTTAAGAAGTGTTTTGTAAACCAAGTTCCATTTCTTAACTGACCGAAGTATAATAAAGTATTATGTAATCAAATATGAGAAAGATATGTCAAATTTAAGAAATTAGTATGTAATGTAAAAACATCAAATTCTCCCCCCCTCCCCCCTCTTGTGTGCGTGTATATTTGCAATTAATGTATATTTAAATGTTAAAAGAATTTATATAACGGAGTTGTTATTTAAGTTGTACGTCAAATTTATCAAATGTATGTCAAATATATTAAATTTAAGAAATCAGTATTTAATGTAAAAACATTAAATACACTCCCTCCCTTTCGTTGGCCTTTGTGTTCGTGTGATCTGCAATTAATGTATATTTAAACGTTAAAAGAATTCATTTATATGACAATTAGCATTTAACTTGTATGCCAACTTTGTCAAATATACATTACCGGCACAATTTATAAATATAACTTGTCTTCAGATATTCTTATAAGTATAAGAATTGTTACCGTTCTAGTCGAGTTGCTTTGGGTGCATTCCGGACAGTACCATTCTTCAATAGGAACTGTTGTTATTGGAGGTGTTAAACATTCCATATGATAACCACGATCACAACCATCGCAAAGTAACATTCGATCCTCCCTATCACTTTGATGACATATTTCACAAAATGTTGGATCATCCAACACTTGATTTTCAATACGTGGCACAGTTTCTACTGGTAAATGATTTATGACCTATGGTAAAGTAAAAGAATATTAAAACTGTGATATAAATTCTTTTAATTCATTTACCTTACTTCTCTATAAACTGGTAAAACATTTTTGAAAATTTATGACAAAATTTTCGAATCAATATGTAGCATTGGACAATATCAAAAACAAACTATGTTAAATATAAAAAACCATATTACCTTGCCATCAAAGTGATCTTTAACAACGATCGTAGTGAAAGGTATGCGGTCCACGGGACAAGTGTTGATGTTTTTACTCCATTCCAATAAACATTCCAAACAAAAGCAATGATCGCATACAGACGGGATGCCAACTTGTTGTCTTCGAAATGGTAGTAAACATATGGGACATTTTTCCGATTGATCGTCGCTACTTTCGGAGTTGACATTGGCATTGGCTGATGAAGAACCGGGTTTCACAGCATTTTCACTCTTAGTTTTAGATAAAACTTTACGCTTAGTATTATACTTCTTGGTATCTTCATCGTCGGAACTAGTCCAGTCGCTTTGCCATTCTGTAGATGTGCTACTGCTATCTGTAATACACATGACATTGAATGTCACGGGTACAGCATGCTAATATTTTAAAACGTCAATAATAAATATGCTAATAATTACAGTTTTGAGTGGATTTGCTTCCTTCTGCGCTATCGTAATTAGATTCATCCTCACTAAAAACTCTCTGTAAAATAATATTAATGTAAATACGTGACTGTTAATGTATTTAAAATTAAAATATTTCTGAGTATTTACAGGTTTTTGTCGTCTAATCACAGGCCTAGGTACATCACTATCATCGCTACTACTTTCCCCTTCGCTCTCACTCTCAACAACTCTCTGGAACAGTAACAAGTGCAATTACAATTAAAAAATTATAAATTAATCAATTTGTTCATTCAAAATATAAAATATGCTTATGAAGAGCACAGAATCAACAAGAAAAGTTGACAAGTGCATGTGGATAAAATATTACATATCTTATAAATATGCCATTAAATTTAAATTTTATTTCAAAAATATATGGAAGATATTGCAACATGTAGAATAAACACTACCACACGTACAAGTATTTTCTTCCTTCTTCGTGTTTGTACAATAATAGATTCATCACTGCTTTCACTGTCACTTATGACAAGTTTTTTGCGTTTATGAGTATGATGGCGTATTGTACAAGTATTATCGCTGTCACTTGACATCTTGGCTATTGCTAAAATTCATACCCACTAAATTTTTCCTATAGATCTGTAAACAAAAATTTGCAATGTTATTTCAATTTATATTTATCACACTTTTTTTCATTAAAGTAACAAGTCATTCAATCCATAAATTACTACTCTGAAAATGTCGCTCGAACATTCGGCAAGATCTAACGGCATAAACCGCTGAATCCTCATCTATCGCATACAGCTTCACAGTCTAGTTTACACCAATGATTTGATATCAACAAAAAAAAGAATTATTTCCCATTAAATGGATGTCATTAGCTGCATAGCTAGAATTTAGGTTGACTTGGTTCATGTACTAAACATTCAGCATAAACCAAAACGAAGATTCCTAATCTCTAAACGAAGCGGAGATGACTTGATGCTGCTGTTCAGCGCGCTCGCGACAGCGTTCGTGTCATGCGACCGTCCCGGGGCCTCAAACGTAGACCGTGGACGGGTCAGGAAGCGTCGTCATCGACTCGGACTCGCCGTCGAGCTGCAGGTGGACGACGGGCGTCGCGGTGAACGACCCCGCGTACTCCGGCGTCGTCGACGTCAACAGCGACGGGGCGGTTCGCGGCCGTGGAAGATCGAGTCGAGTCGAGTCGAGTCGAGTCGAGTCGAGGCGAGGACGAGGCGACGCTGCCCGATCCCGTGTCGCGGTCGCACCCGAGCAGCGCCAAGTTTGCGACGCGTGTCTTCTCTGGCGAGCATGAAAGTACCGATGCACCGTGGAGTTGACGCTTCTCACAAGTCTCCGTCCCGCTCTCTCTTCTGCCAATCGCTCCGTCCTTCTCGATCTCGTTCTCTCACTCTCGATGTCGCTCCCGATTCCTGCCGCAGTCAGCGTCGCACGCCGGTGGACCGCGGTCGCGCGCGGCGCCGATCCCTTGACTCTCAGACGGACGGAACGGCCTCGAGCCGCTCGCGCCGGAACGGTCCCCTCAACTTCTCCCGTGACGGCACGCCGAAAAAGTAACGCGTTCTATCGCGAGACTGCGGACATCTTGAATCCGTGGATCGCGGACGCCGTAGTGTCGGTGGTATGTGTGTCGTGACTGCCGTGCCGTGGCGTGTATAGGAACGACGTCACGACGTCACTTCCGGTCTCGCGCAACGACCCGTGAGCGCGACAGCGCAACCACGGCCCGCGCCGCGCCGTCCGCGCACGCAGAATTCTAATTTCGCAACCGGACGAGTGAAGACTGGGAGCTGGCGCGGCGGCGACGTGGCCGCGACCCGCGACCGCGGCCGGGAACGCGACGGGAAACGTCGCGCGTAGTACCCGATTGACCGGAAATGAGCGCGCGGTCGGTCGATTTGAACGAGCGAGCGCGAGTTTCTCCCGCAGCTTCTACGGGCGGGAGTATTAAATTTTCTGGGGATTCGCGTCCGTTCGCGCGATTCCGCTTCTCTTTTAACTTTCTTTCGATGGTTAATCTTCCATGATTCTTGACGCCGTGGCCGATTTAATGCTACAAATGCTTTGAAGCATTTTTCTTCTCCTTTCCTTCAAAGATAGAAAGAGAAGAAAAACTCTACAAAGTATATGTAGGCTACGTTCCCTTTAACGCTCACAATGCTCGCGAGCATCATTGGTCCTTGTTTAATATTTGATGAACAACAAGGATGAAATGATTCCGAAATGATTGCCTGGATATACTGGGCCTGTTCTTTATCGCTGCACTGCTGCACTAGTGCAATAAGTTAGAATGAAACAAATATACTTTTTCTCGTTCTAACTCATTGCACTGGTGCAGTAGTGCAGCAATAAAGAACAGACCTACTAACTGCACTAGTTCAGAGTATGTCTTTTACTTTCCAATATGGAAGCACGTGGAAAGAAAAAGACACACTCTGAACAAGTACAGTTAGTGGTTGCGTTTTTAAATTTCACAACAGATATAGCTGGATGCATCTCTGTATCGTGTTATCTTTGTTATTTTTGTCTGTTATTTTTGTCTGTCTTTTTATCTGTGTTATTTTTGTTGTTCATTAAATGTTAAACAAGGATATCACGATATAAAGATGCATCCAGCTACATCTGTTGCAAATTTAAGAACGCAACCAGTATGTCCAGGCATTAATGGAACCGTCTGTACACTGCCCGTTAATGATTCGCTGGGTCTTGCAAAAGTCCTGATTTATCGATCGCGTGCACTTCGGGAAGTCGCACATTGAAAGGATGTCATTTTAGCAGTAATGTAGAATAATAAGAATAAAAAGTTATTTATTATTTTTCTTATTCTAAATTACTGCTAAAATGTCCTTTCGACATGTACCTTCCCGAATAAGTGCGTGTGCGTTCATCGATCCTGCGGGTAAATCAGAAATCAATAAATCAGGACCACTGCAAGACCCAGCGAATCATTGATGGGCAGTGTACATACATACATAACGCATAAGGAAATAAACCAATCAGAGTTCTTTATTTCCATTCTTGAGAGAAAGAGAAATGAAGGATTCTAATTGGTTTATTCTCTTATGCGTTATGTATTATGCGTTATGTATAAAGCTTTAAGGCCGCGACACAGGTCTTGTTTCCACCGAGCGCATCAATCTGGTTTTAGTCTGGTTTTAATCCGGAATGAAACGGAATTGAAATCGGAAACGGGTCAAATTGCTCTTACTCCTACTTCATTTCCTACTTCATTTCGGTGGAAACAGTTACTAAATTTGTTTTAATCCAGACTTAAAACCAGATTGAGACCAGATTAATGCGCTTGGTGGAAACAAGACCACAGACTTTTGCATAAAGCTGAAATTTCATGCGAGCGAAGAAAAGCTAGCGTTTACCCCCACTCCGCCGCATTACAATTCTAGCGTTGAAACGCTAAAGCTATCGCCTCCTTCCTTTTCATGGAGCGTTTTTTCGCTGGCGTTATTTGTATTCAGATTTTAAATGTTATTCGAATTTGTGTTTACATAATAAACAATTCAAGAAAAAAAAATATTTAAGAAATGTTAAGAAAATAGATTTAAAATTAAGTTTTACCTAAAATAAAAATGGAAAACTACAAAGATATAATAAC
>VBVQ01004316.1:0-15211 GCA_011636635.1 Tetramorium simillimum | reverse complement strand
CCCTCGCACCCTGCCCGCCCCCCTTTCGCCGCCGCGCCTCATCTCGCTTCCCTTATGTGCTCCATATTTCCGCCTCGCCCCGGTGCCCCTACGTTCGATCGAGATGCCGCGGTCGAGCTTCCACTCGGTCGAGCGTGATCGAGATTGATCGGCTTGACACAAAAGAGCGACAGCGGACACTCGGCCCAGAGTCCAATAGCAAAAGGGTTAATTATAAAGAGCGAGGCACCGAAATCCGATATCGCGGTGCCACGATATCGCGCTGTTGTCGTTGCCGCTGCCATAATTCCTCTCGGATTAATATCAGTAATGGAGTTGCCTCTCTCTCTCTCTCTCTCTTCAGATCAGTCTGTTTTGCAAGTAATACTTTATGGACACGGGCTGACGTGATTCTCGCGAGTGATTCCACGAAGATTCTCATCGAAACATAATAATACTCGTTCAATTTTAGAGTTATTTAAATGAAAAGCGAATGAAAAATTAAAAAATTGCACCGCAACGCGATAATGTCACAGAGCGAACATACAGGGATTTATTTTAGATTTTTTTTTCCTCCGCTTCAATATCTTCACGATACTTCAATATCTTTACTTTATAACAAAGTGTTTTCTCGGAGTAGAGTGAGAAATATTTCTCTAGATAATAATACAACGAATCGATGTCAGAGGGTAATATTCACGAAGATGTCGAGTCTATCGATTGACGAATATCGACGGAATTTCGATGAGCCGAGTTTTTTTTTTTTCAGTGCTTCCACGATTTTCCGCGATGTCCTTGCACGGATTATCAGAAATATGTAATGAGCGCACGAACGCGAGAGAAATTCTTGGCATTATAATTAATTGTGACGCCCGGAGGAACCTTTTACGGCGAAACGTACCTGCTTTCGGTAGTTTACGCGTCTTTGCAGGCAGGGTTAATCTCATTATCCCGCAGGGAAACGAAGTGGATCATAAAGAAGGCGGTGTCTCGCTTGAACGCTTCGTTGCCAGATAAGGCAATTAAATTTTGAACGATTCAGATACGACACGATCTCACGTGTGTGACACAATGGTCGAAAATAGTATTAAAATTTGCGGGGACAGCGACGGAAATATCTTGTCGCCGCGATTTCACAACGTGATATCCTAATTGTAATACATCCGCAGCTGAATAAACATGAGCCGTAAAACGTTATTGTAAATTATAGCTAATTACATCAACCGTAGTAACGAATCGTGTCGCTATTGAATATTCATCGGCGGTTAATAACAAAATTTGTTAACGATATTTCTTTTCGTTCGATACCTCGCCGTTCATTACATGGAACTGTACCGCTTTTCCGATACTCGAAAATTGCTGTTTGACTTGGGATACCTCTTTTCCCGGAATTATAGCATCGCCTACAGTTTTTCTTCCTTCTTCGTTAACTGCTTTTTTTTTTCACTCGGATGAAAAGTCGAAGATTTTATGCGGCATATTGAATGTAACAGTCAAAAGCGCTCAATTACATCACGAAAACGTTCCGATGTGAAATTAATTCAGACGACGCTCCGGTCGTTATGAGGAGCTAATTAACGTGCTTGTAGCTGGCATATTAAAAATCGATCGAAGACGTGAACGGGCGAGCGCCGCGCGCATTCGCGTCGGGCCCCGCACGATAACGCCGGCAAGTCTTTGCACGTTAACTTTGCAAATTGATCAAAAATAATGGGGTGGATCCCGAGGGAAGAGACCATCTATCGTTTCGACATATCTTTACGGCACACCGTATCTGGCACGTGCTCGGCCGCGTGCAGTCGTACGATATGCCAAGAATAATCCGCGCGAACCCGCGCCACGTCGCGCATCGTTCTCTTCTTCTTCTTCTCTCTCTCTCTCTGTCTTTCTCCAAGATATAAGACTCCTTCGAATTATTTTCAACCGGCCGCTCGTAAATCGTAAAGCATTATGAGCGCGCACTCGTAACCGTTTAATGCAACGTTGTATCGCAGATTTACGTGCGTCGTCGTCCGGGAGATTAAAGAGCGTCCGCATCCGCCCCGGATTTTGCATACTGCAATCCACGCGCTCGCTGACCGATTATCGCAGTCGGCTTTATCGCGCACTAATGGCATTCGCACGATCGGTTGACTTTCGCTCAATTAAGAAGCACGGTTAATGTCCCATTCGATACTGATCAATCGAGATTACGAAATTAATTAAGTTTTAAAGTCATCACCCGCTCGGACGCTCGCTAATTAAAAGTTTCCACCGAATTCCTTTCGGGACATTATTTAGCGAACGTATTATCACACGAATGTTTGATGATTTTGTTCTGGGACTAAAAAAAACAGACGACTCGCCACGGTCGAGCAATCTTCTGAAAATGTACGACGTATTGTTTAATTTTTTTAGTACAATAATAAAATGTACTCTCGCACGTATTGATATAATAATGAAAACTCTGTATTGAATTTCTAAGCAAACTTCACTCATTAAAAATGTACACGCTCGTATTATGAGAGAAAATAAATTGGAAGAACTCTTTATCGAAGCGATAATATTGTGCCCGGAACACTCTTGAACGTACGTCATTCGAATATTCCGCAAACTTTTATTCACATCATATTGGTTATGCCTTTAAGTGCATACGCAAGTAATTAAATGAAGTAATCAAGGCGAAGGGAATTAAAAAAAATCTGACGATAGTGTCTTGTTAATATGGGTGAGAAAATTTCATCATTTCACCGTTATGGTACAGCTAATATTATCTTCTTCTTAATCATAAACTTGGAACGTAACTAAGAAGAGCGCGATAAAAAATGTTGTAAAAGAAGCGTCGTTTTAATGGTTGTGTTTTAAGGACGAGAATAAAGCATAATAAAAGTTGCGATATAAGTTTGTGACATTCTCGAACTAAACAATAATCTCCATGTTTAACGTAACTTTAACAATTCATTAGCGATTTGCAATTCCGGGGCGGAAGGCTCAGAGCTCTGTCTCGTCTGTGCGATTAAATAATTAAGCGGAAGCGGACTTGTGTATCGCACGCGGGGGGATCGAAACCCGCTTCCTCATCAATCAATATCAGCGAGCGACAGCGACGGTCGCGGTAAACCCAATTGCAAGGACCGCGATTGTTCGGCTTTATATCGGATTGATTGGTTCGCTTGTGGCTTCGTGCTGTCTTTAATGCCCTAATCTCGGAACCATTAAACTCGCAAGTTGCAGCAGTATCTGTTCCGAATACGAGGCAACTCAAGGTGAAGCACACAAAATTGATTTCGCTGAGACTATTATACGATACACACGCTTCCGCGAGCCCGTGCCGTATCAAGCGAGCCCAGTTCTTGGGAATAAGACTGAAAGTTTCAACTTCTTATTCTCCGAAGTTTTTCCTCGTTTCCGTAAGCTCTTTTCTACTCTTGAATAATTCACAGATAAGGTTTATTAGAGCAACAACTTATTTTTCCCTTGATCCTACAAATTACATTTTGTTAAATGTTTGGGATTATATCTAATTCGTGTCTATTTTTTACTCAACACAACACGTATAATTTCCATATGTATCGTTCTTCGAGAGAGAGAAAAAGGTATCGCTTTTATTTATATTGTATAATTTTATTTATCTCAATTCATATTTATCTCAATTACGCGCCGTATTGTTATCAATTATAGATATTATTGTTATAAATTATCTCTATTCGAGGATAATTGAAATTGACGGAGCCAAAGGTAAAAATAAGCAATTTCCTTTGTGATATTCATAGGTACGTTAACGGTCGCAGTCAAAAGACGCCTACAGAGCATGCGGAAAAGGTCTGCTGTCTAAGAAAATTGATTATTCAACTTTCACTCACCTCGCAGTCCACGGTAGCACCTTGTTGCCCTCCAAGCTGATGCTTCGCAGCTCGTACTTGGACCTGTATCGCATCGGCGAAGCGGGCACCTGATGCGGATTCGCATGAGAGACGTTCTTCAGGCTCTTCGTGGTCGGGCCGGACAGCGCGTGCCTACGCACGGACGTGCCTTCCCTCGCCGATTGATTGATCGTCCGTCGTAGAGAACTCATTTTCGATATCACTCTGTCACGTCGATGTTGCTCACGAACCGGCTACGCGACCGTTCCCCATGTTTTTCGATCGTCGGACGAAAACAGATCGCTTTACGCCTCGGCTCGCGTGTCCGAGGATGATCTTTACGCTCGCGGCCGGCGAGAATTTTCCACCGTGCGGTCGTGCGTCCCGAGTGCGACGAGCTCTTTCCTAACGAGAAGGCTCTCCATTCAGCCGGCGTAATCTCCTCCCACGAGGAAGTTTATCCTCGCCAGATCCGGTTCTCCGCGAAGACGTTCGGCGACTCCACTCGGCCGAGGTGGCAGCATCCCAACTCGAGTTCCACGAAACAATTATTTATTTATGCGTATCCGCGGGTTATCCGTGCGTGTCCTCTTCAATTACACGCGAGACTTTCCGAAACTTTCCGCTTAAGGGGCTTCCTTTCCGCTCGATCGCATACAAACGGACGTAATCCCTCCTTCTCTCTTTCGGAAGTGGCTCGCAGAATTCGTCGAAGGAGATCAGTCCGTTAATCGAATTCCTCCTATCCGTCACGGAGAAAGATGCCGTTCGTCCCGGTCACTCGTATCGCCGTACTCGCGTTTGATTTCTCCGCGGTATCTCGCCAAGAGCGGCGCCATCGTTCTCGGCGTGCTCTTCCGGTGTTCTCTCCCGGTGCAACCGTTCCGGTATCCTCGTCGGATCTACTTTCCGCGCCCTCCCGACTGATCGCAAGTGCACGACGGGCTTATCCCGTACGACCGTAACTGGCCGCGCCGCTTTTCAACCCCACCATCCATCGGCGTCGTTCGCCACCATAACCCGCGTTGTCCGTCGCCACTCTTTTGCTCACCATCTAGCCCCACCATCGCACCTCGACACCCCACGTAGACACGTCGTCATCCCTCGCCGTAGATGCTCTCTTCTCATGTGGATCCTCTCCTCTCCCTCCGGCCCTTCTCTCGTCGCCGGTATCCACCTCTTCGCGCGCGAACGCGCGGCTATTAAACTATCGCTCGCGCCTCGCCGCGTCAATTAACAGCCGTCGTGGATGGAGCGGATGCTGCGAAAGCTGTCACTCCGCGCGATTATCGTCGCTGTAAGAGACGAAATCTTCCATGCGTTGCACTTGGTTTTTTTTTATTGGGAAATACTGTATGTCCGACGATTAAAATCGTACCGTTAGAATTATTAGGTTCACTGCGATTTCTTGCTTATACCGCACTCTTTTCTTTCACGGTTCTTTTTTCACATTAACAGAAATAAAAGATAAGGGGTCACCTTGTTGCAATTATTAGATCTAAAAAAGAATAATCTTGTTGCACTTCGTCGATGGATATTACGTTTCTGTCGAAATTATTGGTGATACGATTATCATTAATACGTCAGAATTATTCGGTCAAAATTATTTAAACTAAAAGAAGATCCTTATTCTGTATTCTTTTTTAACTCACGTAATTATTATTTTAAATGGGAGCAAGTTCTCCATAGTGCTCCGCGAGGAAATTGCGATTAACAGGTTTAGACTCACAAAGTTATTCCCGGTCTGCAGTCATTTCGAAATCACGCCGGACCCGCGTAAACAACGCGACGCGAATCGCGATCGTAACTTGGGGGAAAATTATTCGCGAGCCCTTCCGCGTTTCGTTCGCGCAGCACGTAGCGTCTATGCGTCGCGAAGTTACCCGTGCGTGAACGATTGCCTACCCTTTAAACGAGTAATCGTGCACGAGCCCTTAGTGCGCGTCAGTTATGCACGAGCTCACGCACCTGGGGATTCTCGTGGAGTCCGACGCAAGTTTGCGCCAAGAAGCAGTTTTTTTTTATTTTTCGCTACTTATTCTTCCGTGAACATGCGGAATAATACACGTCTCTGTGTGTGTGTGTCATTTAATTAAATCTTCGTAGAAATACAAGGATATCTCGGAATTCGCGATCGTAATTTCGATAATTGATACGTCCGATTTGTAGTCGTTTCTCAGAAAAGATTACCGAACTAATCCAAATTCCATCGTTTCGCCGCGACCTTGTAACACTCGTAAAATGTCTTGCTAATTAGGCTGCGTGTTGATTGTATAAATGAATTTTAATTGTCGTTACGCGAAAATAGATTGGCTATTTGTTTGATCGTCGCTGCACTGATGGTAGCAATTAATTGAAACTTCCTATTTAAATATGCAAATATCTGTATCACCGAGTTTAATTACTATTAAAATTTTTACGCGCTACAGCTTCGGCACGAGACACCGTATCGTATCAAGCTGCTATTGATCGTTAAACTTGGTTTTTTGCACGCTTCACATGTATGCATTATAAAGATAATCGTTAGCCGCAGCCTGAGATTGCGATCTGCTTGAGCTTAACAAGCTTCTCTCAAAGTAATTCCATAGAAATAAGGTATAATGAAAAGTTTTCTTCCATCACACACAAGACCCAATGTAAACCATTATCCCCTGAAATCTCCAGGTAAACATTGATCGAATCGATCGGTACTCGTTAAAAAAAGAAATTGTTTACGGTGCTCCGTGAGTAATTTCAGTCATTAATCATGAGGTAACTTTGAATGCAATTACACGTCGCTGCGAAACTCTCGTGTTGCGAGAGAGTTTCCGTGTATGGAATATACGTCGTATAACTTGTAATTAACATGCACGCGCGCTTTAAGCATCTATTCTATCCTTTTAAATAGTTCAAACGCGACACCGGCGGTAAAACATTTCTCGCAGCGAGTATACACACTTTGAATAAACGTAACGTAGTTTGCGAGGTGACGGCGGACGACGGGGGACCCATTGTGCCGAATCTTAACAATAATCCAGATACAATGAGGCGATAATAGAAATCGCGCTCGCGTCAACATCAGCTTGCGCACGTTTCGCTCGCTCAAATTTTCGATAAATTAAACGACCTCTCAAACCCATTAACACGGGCGTATATTCACTCGCAGGGAAATGATGACATTTAACGCGTACGTCTCTCACGTCACGAGTCTGTCTCGCTTACCTTTAAGCGGCACGTGTTCCACCCCGTGTATACCCCGCGCCAACCCCTTTCGGAGTCAATTCACTATCGATGTATAACGCGCGTTACATAGGTGCCGCACAGGTGACACGGCGTGCCATGGCAGGCACGTGCAGTAAACCGCGGCTACCCCGGGATCCGCGCGCCGGCGGTACGAGCGGTGGACCGCTCGCGGCAAGTTCCTCTCTGGCGGGAGGAAAACGCGCGCCCCCGCCGGATCGGGAGCAAGCTCGGGAACGACCGTGGAAGACTGCTCGATTCACGGCCAAGATAAACCCGCGAAGGGTACGCGGGCGCGCGAGAAAAACGCATGCGTCGATCCGCCCCGCATGGTCGAAGAAGGACCGTACGTACGTACGTACGTACGTACTCGGCACTCGGACGGACGAACTTGTTTTCGGATAAACAAGCGCGTATATCTCGAGATGAAACGGGTGCGAGCGAGAGCGAGCGAGCGGCGCGCCTCACCGCGTCTTTTTCCACTGGGGAGATCGATCAAGGAGGACATCGCGAAGCAATTATAGGGACTCCTCTCATGTGGTTTGTCTCCGCTGCCCCATCTCCTCCTTCTCATCCTCCTCCTCCTCCTCCTCCTCCTCCTCTTTCCTCCTGTCTCCTTCTGTCTCGCTTTTTAATGCGACCTCAGGATCATTCGCACGAAGCTGCCGTCGATCTTAATGAATCCACCGCGTTCCACTTCGCGGAATTCTTTCCCCGGCCCGTAATTAATTTAGACGTCTCCCCGATTGTCTCCGGGCGAGCACAGCCCGGATGAATTCTCGCCGGGCGATGCAATCTGATTATCATGATAGATGCTGCGCCGCCTTGCATCGGTATCTTTCTAAATGCTATTTCTTACCTTACATTTCTCTCGCGCGATATTCTTCTCTTTGAAATGATGAATATATTATTGGGTAGTACCCGGAATTTTGCGCGAGCGTGTTTGAAAAATGTATTTAATAGGTCTACACTGAAAAAAAATTCTGATTGAAAAACGGACGAATCAGAAAATCTAGGATTGATCAAATATTCTGGTTAGTATAAGTTATAAAGTATTAAGCTCTATTATAATAACCAGAACTCCTATTGTAATAACCAGAATATTTGATCAATCCTACAGGATTTTCTGTTTCGTCCGTTTTCAATCAGAATTTTTTTTCAGTATATAATTTTAACTGAAATCTACGCATTCCACTTTTATATTGCATTTTACACATTTGTTAAAATTGAAGTTTAGATTTAGAAGTTTTGTGGATTTCTAGCCAGGTGTGTTCACTTAATATTGCTCAAGTAAAATCATCACGTATGTCGGAAGAAAGTACTCGTCTGAGATTGGAACGGGAATCCCTTTCGCAAACAAGACGACACTCTGTACACGACACGCTAGATTTCTCCGGCGAAGTCATTTAGCTTATACGGCAATAAAAATAAAACAGTACAAACCTGTTTTTAGTAATCAATTTTATTAATAGCCATGCTCTCCGAACTCGCTCAAAGATCGTATTACACTTTCCATTTATTCGCGCGGGCCTGATCACCGTCGAGCTTGCGCTGTTTTATCATAACTTCGACAACGCACGTCGAGCCACGTAAATTAATCTTCCGCAGAGTAATATGAAGCGACGAGGGTTACATGATTTACAGCGCACTCAAACATCGCGATCTGTGAGCTGTCAGTATTTATTAGGAGTTATAATTTAGGAATTTATTACGAGTTATAATTTAGGAATTTGGATGTACATCCAGTTGTATATCCACCGCTTATCGATCAATGACAACGAATAAATCATCAGTTCGCCGTCTTACCGGGCGATTTCCTCTGTCCTCCTTCTTCAGTCTGATCCCCCGTTTCATTATGTATCATTCTCAGTAGCACTCACTTAACTCGCGCTTACGCGAGCTCTCGGCCAGAATGTTATGCACATGCACATCCGAGTCGAGAAAGCCGGACGAGCCAAATGTAAATCGCATTCGTTACAAAATTCGATATAAAAAATATATATAGATAAGGCATCTAGGAATTATCGGTTACGTTAATTTCTAACAATATAGCGCGCTATTCCACCGGATAAAAGCTCTCAACGCGTCGCTCTAATACTCCCATTTCACGTTAACCGTACTTCCGCAAGTTAAATACAAGCGTTTCATTAATTTCTCTTATCTCAGGCATCTTCTCGCCCTCCCTCGACATCGAATCCTGCTCGCGACGGCGATTCTCCGTTCGAAGAAACGTCCTGAAAACCTCGATGCGCCCGACGTCGAGAGATAAAAACTTTGACGTTGATAACACTAGTTATATAATTTCTCGATATGATTTATTATCCCATTATCCGCGCTTAATATTCTTTTCATGCGCACTTTATGTTTTATTCATCGATCTACATGTGCGCGCTTAAACATCGGTCACGGTATTCCTTCCGACGTTCAAAATATGCATAACTTTATTTATCGATTTTGATTTAACAATTACATGTATAAAGGAAGCGTCCGTAAATGCGTTTTCTACGCTCTACAAAATTCGTAGAAAATCACGCGCTTAATGTAAATATCATGTATTATAACATCGATTTTTCTTAGACAGATTTATTTCGTCGCAAACAATTGTCCATCGAATGCGAGAAACGAGCTCTTTGCTGGCGCGTCGCTCGCATTAAATTTGTGTACGAATAGGAAGTAATACCAATCGTTTTGCCACTAGTACCGTTAACATTGCATTACAATTAAACGTTATAACGTATAAATTATAACACAGCGTACAGCTAACTGTCGGTATACGGCGATCGTATAAAAGAAAAAATACAGATAGTTTCCATCGAGAATTTTGAGTATCCTAAGAGACTATAGGAATAGGGGTACTGTTTTACATACTGTTTACATTGCGACTTGCGATATTTCATATTATTGCGTTAAACATTCACGCAAATATCCCTCTAGAGATTAGCTCGAAGTTTGACGTTATTACAATCTGCCTCGCTTGCGATTGGAGTCTGATAATTTTAATAAGCATACGCAAGCAAAGCGAAGGATAATATCATTGGTGGCAACGCTTTGAAGATGACGATTGCCAAGGCGAACAAGGAAATTCTAAAGCGATGTACGTACAGTCGCGAGAACAATAATCGCATCGTGATATATTAATGGAATCTGCAAGTTTCAAATTCTCTCTCTCTCTCTCTCTCTCTCTCTCTCTCTCCCGTCTTACAGATCGGAGATTCGGAGGACTGCATAAGCTCCTAATGACTGCACGAGGATAGCGCGGAGAGAGTTTACGCATAGTTAAAAAATTACGTGTGAATATACATTAGCCATAAAAGTAACGTAATTACAAATGTACCTATCTATACGCGCGAAGCGTACCGTGTCGGTCGATACGTATCTCGGCCGAGCCCAGGTACTCCGACGAAAATACATTAAATCGGAAGGGGTTGCTTGAGAGGAGGAGAGAAGGGGCGGAGGAGAGGAGCGTGGAGACGGGGTTAGGTAAATGTTTTTCGAAGAGGGAGTTCTAGCTATCGTTTGAAGCGTATAACCCAGCACCGTGTGTTTCGTTACCTACTTAAGTAGACTATTATCGCAGTTGTACCGCAAAAAACGGGGGTGATTTAGTTTGTGAAAGCTACGTGTTGTCCCCTGCGATCTCTCCGGGAGAGATCTCCCGACCTATCGAACGTTAGGAAGCTGAGGACAGACTGCGTCGCGTAGACAGTGTGTCCTCTCATACATGTATTACGCTATACTATTTAGTGTTTCCCATCCTGTAATTTTTTTCCTTGAATTATTCCCACTGACATGTTTGTCGATTAATCCATTGAAGCCCGTGAACCTTTCGAGCTAACAAAAGAGTCCTGGATATTAACCGCAGCCATCTTGAAACGTGACGTCAGAAGCGAGAAATTTCACGAGAATTACTTTGCAATTTCTGTCAAACAAAAAGACATTTGGATGAAAACACACTGTAGATCGCTTTAGCACACTTGTAAAATCTACAGGACACTAATCTTAAAAATACAATCTGTAAAATGAACATGATACGAAGCCTAGTCGTATACACAACCAAACACACGAAAACACACGTGATTTGACAACTCTGGAAAGAAACAGACACTATGTCTTCTACTCTCTAAAAGTGAATCAGTGAAACTCACCGTCAATTAGCGATTATACACTGATTATACTGTCAGTGTCAGTGAAAAATTCAGTGATATACTTAACACTGACAATCAGTGTATAATCGCTGTTTGACAGCGAGTTTCACTGATTTACTTTTAGAGAGTACGTTGTGTATTTCTTGGTAATGTTAGTTTCCGGTATATTTTACACGTATGCCACAGCAATCTACAGTGTGTCTTCATTCAAATATCTTTTTATTTGACAGTACGTTGCAAAGATTTTCAACGTGTAATTTCTCGCTTCTGACGTCACGATTTCAATATGGTCGGCGAGGGCCCAGGAGCCTTAAGATTCTCTCTCGATATGTACCTTCGCCATGAAATATTTCTGACAATTCTACAGTTTACGTGCGAAAGTTGCGCATTTGAATACAGCCACCGATGTAAACAGTGACGACTAAAACAACTAGGCTTTAATGGCTTAATTTCTGCAAACTGTGTGTACAATTTTACGACGGTACTCTCGCCAGAATCTGCAGACCCACTCGTGCCGAGATCGAGACCGGGAGTACTAACACGATCTACGTCCCGCGTTACGAGTGACGTGTGAAGAGAGTGGCGGGCGAATTCCCCAAATTTCAGGATACCGTGATGTACGAGATCACGACGTCGGAGCGACGGAGATGGATTCCCGAAATTGGGACAATTCTGCATTTGCGCGGTTGAGCGTGAGTCCTCGTGCTTGTGTCGAGCGCGAGGACGAAATCGGCAGTGAACGGCCATGAGCCATGAAGGAAGTAGGGCAGCGGTATAAACCGACGTAAGGATAGAAGAAAGAAACGGCGGGCTGGCCGCTACAAATAAAGTGCACTTTGCACCGACAATTGCGGAACGTTATCCCGTCGATATACCGCTATGTATAGGTGTGTATGTGTGTGTGCACATTGCGCTTCATTCTTGGCAAGATATCGATCATATAGGATCCGCGTTCCGAGTTGAGAGCAAAACAACGGCGGCATACCCTCGTAATGCGCGAGTCACGCAGACACCGAAACGGTATCCGTAAGAAAAATACGAGCGACGACGCCCGTATAAATCATAATCCATCGTGGCTCGCAATAGAATAAAAAAATATGAAAGTTGCGAGGGGTTAAAATGAAAGCTCTGATTCTTCAACGAATCTCCTTCCAGTTCGCGGCGTTCTTTCGATTTTCTAATTTAAACAGCACACACACATTGTTCAAACATTATTTAAAATTTAAAATCTATTAGAATCTCCGAATTAAAATTTTAATTCTTTTTGTTAAAAAATTGTCAATTTTTCGGAATACGTAATTGTTATATCCGTTGATATAATTCTTACTTTCGTTATTTTTCTAGCGAATTTCGCTATAATATAATTGAGGCGATTGAAATCAACCGGGTCGAAAATAACCGGTTTCATTTTATATTCACTGCTCGTAAAATTAAAAGATGATCTCAAGGTTTGATTTTGTGCAGATGATACGATTTTGTGCCCCTACTATCGACATTCACTCCTAATAACTCTACTCAGACCTTCGTCGAGATCCAGGAATGTCATCTCCGCATTCGGATTCGAGGATAAAGACCGAGAATCTGCGATCTGTTTCAGAATCCGCTCAGATCTGCATCTCCGGCTCGGAATTGTTGTCATTGAACCAGTCCGAGGCCCTCTGACTTTCCGTTACGCGTACGTTGAGCTCCCTTTCGCTGTATCGACTCGATCTCGTGATGGCCGGGCCCCGTCTGTGCTCGTCGAAGGAAGCGAGGACCTCCAGCCTGTCGCCCCGCCTGATCGCCCTCGGGGTCGTTTCCACGGAGCTGACGCCGTCGTCCGTGGCGGCCCACGGCGGCAGAATGCCGGAGGGCATGCCCCAGTGCTCGGTGAACTCCGAGCCCGATCTGGCCAGGCTGGGCTGGCTGAGCGATCTGACCAGCGAGTCCGCGCCTTCGAAGGAGCTCAAGCTGGTCAGGTCGTCTCTGTCCATCCGGGCGAAATCGCGGACGGTTATCTCGGACATCGATCGCAGGTCGGCCTCGCTGCCAACCCCGGCGCCGCGCGAACGAATAGAACCGCCCAGTCGGCGCGGACGGCCGACGATCTGTCCGCTCATGGTCGTGGCAGACTGCGACGTCTGGAGGTGATGGCTCTGGGTACCCAAGGTGCGCGCCGAGCTGCCCCCGTCACTCTCGTACTCGTACAAAGTGGGAAGGGAGGACCGTCTGGATCTGGTGTCCCATTCCGACGATTTCGACCGCTTGTACCTCTGGCCGTGGTTCTTGCCGTGGCTGGAGGACGAGGTGGAGCCGGTGTGCGCCGACGGCGGGCTCAGGATCCGGATGATCACGTCCCACTTGGCCGGCGCGAACAGGTTGACGTATCTCGCGTCCTTGCGTATCAGCTCGTAGTCCTCCTTAACCACCGCCTCGGTCAGCAGGGTCCGCAGCGTGCTCTCCGTCGTGATGATCTCGCGCCACTTGGCACGCTCCTCCTCCGTCAGCTCGGCGGCGTAACGCGGCTCCAGGACGCGCGCCAGCCTGGTGTACCAGTCGGCGTCGGCGTCGTCGAGGGAGCGACGCGCGGCGGGCGGCGGCCGGCACGGGATCTCGGCGCGCGTGGTGTAAGTCGGCTCGATGTTCACGTCCGGCTCGTCGTCCGCCAGATGGTTCGTCGGCTCGTTCGTGATGGTCAGATTGGAGGCCGAGCTAACGTCGGAGAAGTTCTCCCATTCCGGCGGCGGCGGCGGTAGATCCTCCGTCGGATAGTTCCTGATGGTGACGTCCCACTTGAGATCCGGCGGCGGTTGCGATCTGGCGCGGTACTCGGTGATCTGGCGGCTGTGGCGCTCCACGTCCTCGATCGTCTTCTTCTCCGTGACGGTGCGCAGGAACACGTCGTCCACCTCGTGGGTGGTGATCTCCGGACGGCGGGGCGCGACTACTTGCGGTTCGACCAGCGGCTCGGCCATTTCCTCGCGCAAGAGACGATGCTCGCGGTGCTGAACCGCAGTGTGAGTCGTCGTGGTGGACGTGCTAGGCACGATCGGCGGCGGCGGTGGCGGGGTCGGCGCTAGAATGCTCGCCACACGGTACTTGGCGTGCGAAGCGTCCGTCACCTCGGTCAGCGAGCGGGTCTCGGTGAGTTCGGTGTTCAGCGAGGTCAGGGACCTGGGCCGGCGGATCTCGTGGTGCGGCGGTTGCTCGGTTGTCGGCGACGGCAGTTTCTCCTGGATCACGGTGGTCTCCCTCTCTGCTTGCTTGCGTAAAATTCTCGAGTAGACCGGCGGCGTCTGCTGCCGTGAGATGGTCGAGACGGACGACGGTGGTCCGTGAAGCTCGGGCACGTAGGAGAAGGTCGTCATTCGGTAGGGTGCGCTCTCCATGGAGCGAGAGGTCTCCTCTCTCTCCAGAATGGTCGTCAGATTTCTCTCGAGGGCGATGCTCGCAACATCGGATTCCGACGGCAGAGGGCTCGGGGGTGGCGGTGCTCTCTTAACTCTCATCTGCACGTCGAACTTGGGCTCGATCGGGATGGCCACGGGGTGCCGCGGCACCACGATCCTCGAGGCGTTCGCGGCTGTCATCGAGGAAGTCTCCACCTCGGCGGCAACTGTCTCCGAATACAAGGAGCTCGACGTGCGCATCTCCACTTGGCGTTGGATTTCGTGATGGTCCACGAACGCTTTGTTGTCGTAGGATCCGGCGGAAGATACTGGCAGCGAACGTTCCTCGTCCACCTATAAAAAAAGATGATCAAACAGATCGTAATATATCGTAGCTCTCTCTTGAAATTTGTAGTGTTTGGCGAAATAATAATATAAACTATAACATTACACTGTAAACTCCTATGGGTTGCCACTGTTCCAACTCAATATTCGGTTAATTTAATTAAAACAATGAGATAAAATTAGCGACATATCGAGTAAGCCTTGCTCAATATGTTAATTTATCTAATTTAACTTCCTTGTTAGTCGAAATTTTACCTTCCTTTTAGTCAAAATTAATGAAATATTGAGTAGGAGCAGTGGCGACCTATGGAAT
>VBVQ01004315.1:0-15205 GCA_011636635.1 Tetramorium simillimum | reverse complement strand
GGACGGAGAAATTCGACGCCCAGCGCGACGGCACCGCGCGATGACGCAGCGCGGTGACTCCAACGGACAGGAGGAATAAAAACGGGTACTGACCTCAAAAAGGCCTCGCTCCCCCGACGTGACCGGTCATAATTTCGGCGCCATATTGTCAACTTCAAACACACGCGCATAACCGGGGAAAGTTCGCGAACTTGGCTCGCAGGGCACTTTCTTCTTATCGCCGGGACACGACGAAGGGCGAGTATCGCGGCGCACAGTCCGCGGGGACGCGGCGGGAGGTGTCGGTCAACGTGCGTCGGGTGTTTCGAACGCGAGCGCGGCACGCGTGGCCGAGTACAATATATTTATAAAAACAGATGAAGGATCCAGCACCGGCGCTCGTCGAGGCGGCGCGATTCGGCAGCGCGACAGCAGCGCCACCGTCGGCCGCTGGCCCGACGACGCGATATCGCCTCCTCGCGAGATTCAAATCCGCGGATCACCCGCCTCGTCCCCGTCGCGGCACGCTTCCAACAAATCTTGACGCTTCCTAATCGCGAAATAAATAAACGTAACAAAAATCATTCTCTCGTCTGATAGCTCTCGCATTTTTGTACGATCGAGTGATAAAGAACTTGTCGCGAATCTACATCTCTCCTTTTTCCTTTTCCCCTTTTTACAAAGAAAACTTTTTATTAAACCTCTGAGCGGATCTGAATTCGTGTTACAGAATTCGAACTCTCCTATGTTACTCTTCTTATTCTCGTGTTACGACGACGAGCTGTTCGCTGAAATTCAAATCCGCTCTTGAAGGATATACCAACTTCAGGTTTCCTTCGGTGTCGACTACTTTGACTTGTTGAACTGTCAAATTGTTACACTTGTTGTCCATGTCCGTGTCCTTTGATTCTGCAGAATCGGCGACACCCGAGACTATCAACTCTTTCAGGAATTGGTCCAGCACGTTCCTGAGAATAAATGAGTCCAAGATGTTACTACAAAACTGACCCTCTTTTAAAAAGGATTAAGACGTATCGTTTAAACAATTTTATGGACTCGTAAATTGGAATCTCACCTGCAAATCGTGTACGACATAGCGCTCGTTACCTCCACAAGCATTGCCTGGGTGGATAGAGACATTTTCGTTACATCGCTGTTGGTAATGGGCGGAAAAGAAATAACTTGCTGCGACTGATCCAACAGGCACGGGAACATAGATTTGCCCTCCAACATGTACAAATATTTGTGTATTCCGGAATATACGTTTCGTTTTTTCTCCTTACGCAAATTCTCCGCCTCCAGCTGCAATTTTTGAAACAGATCCGCGCCGGTGTACAGTTTGTTGTGCATTAAAGGTTTTATTTCCAATTCCGTGGGCGACTTTGCCGTATACGTGAGGTCTCCTAAGTGACGAAATGTATTTTAGTGAAAATTTAGATAATATTCTCATTAATTAATTTGATATTTACCAGGCACGATGAGTTTCAAATCGTGAGTCGCTATTGTAGCCGCATTCCTCTTCTCGCATATCCCATCGTGCAATCTTGTCTGCAGCTGAATGAACTTCTTGAAACTTTCCTCCGTGAAGCTCAAATTTTTCACGATACACGCGGCTATGTACGGCCTGATGCTTTTCACATTTCCCATAAGTTTTATCACCAGCGTGTCGTCCTCCACTTTCAAGACTCTCAATTTATGCGCCAAACTCTCCACTGTATTTTCACTCTCGGAAACTTTCTGGCCCTTCTTCCCTTTCCTCGATGCCGTAGTTTCCGCTGTGGATAACTCGCTCCTTGGGCAGTGCGACTTGACATAATCGAGTACTTGCTTCGTGGAACATTGGTTGATCAATTTTGTTAGCCTCCTATCCGACAATTTATTCCCTTTCAGATACACTTCCTTCAGTTTACTACAATCTGCTAATTCATTCGGTATAACTGCGTGTCACAATATGATTATGTATTACTTATCTTTGGACATTTAACGATACTTAAGAACATTCAAGACTACTCAACGAGAAGCGTACAAAGGTTACTACGGAAATGAGATTGCATTACCAGAGATTAAGTTATCTGCCAGATTTAGGACCTTCAATCCCTGCAGTCGGTTTATAGCGATCGGAACCTCCGTTATCCGATTCCCGTTGACGTGGACCTCAGATAGATGCACGAGTTCCGCATGACAGACGTCGGGGAAGACTTGGAGCTGATTATTGGACAGGTCTAGGATGCTCAGTTTTGTGCACAAACTGTGCGACGGTACGTCCCGCAGCTGGTTCGAGGCGAGATTTATCGTGCTCAGGTGAGGATGGCCGGCGAGCTCCGCCGGCAGAGAGGCCAGCTTGTTCCTCGAGCAGTCGAGCACCTTCAGCTTGGGCAGCTTGGCGATAGCGCACGGTAGCGCGGCGATCTCGTTCGAGTGCAGCACCAGGGTCGTGAGATTCGCCAGACTCTCGATCTCGTCCGGCACCTCCCGCAGACACGTGTGCGTTATGCTGAGATAATTCAAGTTGTGGAGGTCGAACAGGCCCCTGTCCAGGCCGGACGTTTCGATGAGTTTGGACACCGGCGCGCCCGACAGCACCAATTCGTGCCTGTTCTTCTCGGCCGCCTGCCTCACGGCCTCCCACGAGTCTTCGTGCGTCATCGCAACGGCCACCGAGTCCTCCTGTTTCAGAATTTTACTCACTCTTGTGCAATGTAAACAGTGTAATCGCGACGACGAGCGTTCCGAGGTTATATTTATAGATAGGCAACGAGTTCGAGCGCGATCAATCGATTCTCGTTCAAGCTCGAAACTCGATTGTTCTCTCGATTCTTTTCAAATTTAACCTATTTCCATCCATTTTTACCAAAGCAGATTAGCTTTTATCTTAGTTTAACTTACTTTTTATCTTTTTCTGATTCTTTGAACTAAAAAGAGATAAAAAAATAAGTTAAACTGAGATTAAAGTTAATCTAAATTGGTAGAAATGGATATTAATCGATGATTAATTCGTCAAGTGCTATTTTATTAAACAGATTTAGTAATTTCTCTTTGTTTGACACGTGAAAAGAAAGGTTTTATTAGAGACTACGAATGTCCACTACTTTAATCTCGGTTATTTACTTTGGGCCAGTTTTTCAATAGTTTAAACTCACAAGATTGTCAGATTAAAGTTTAAACTCTGTTCGGACACATTTGATTGTTTTTCAATACAGTGACAATGAAAAGACGAATAGTATATAAAATTAGGTTTGTAGCTCAAGGCATGTTTTATTAAGCTAGTTTTATTAAGCTACTGTTGAAAGACCAGGCCTTTTTTGTAGGCCAAGGGCACTATTTATAGTCAGTTTTTACATTTAAAATCATCTTAAGTACGGTCTTAACATGTTGTAAACCAATCATAGAGCCGTATTAGTATCTTAAGACATTATTTAAGGCTGCCTTGAAATAAAAACTGACTATAAATACCGGCCTACAAATCTTTTTTAGGTCTAAGAAATAAGCAAAGATAAGTAATAAGTTAATAAAAAAATCGAGAGATTAAAGTTAATTTACATTGGAGATAAGTTAATTATCCATTACTTTATCAAATAATATTCACTTTACTTTGTTAACATGAGCGCATTACATTTTTTTATTGTTTAATTCATTACAAGAGAGATTAAACTGAGAATAACAAATTATATAATTAAAACTTTTGCAGTAAACAATTTTGAATTAATTTTTGAGAATTTATTTAAAGTTGTGATAATTGATAAAAATAGCTGATCGGTTTTCCAGTGATCTAAATTAATAAGTATCCTATTGAGTACTAAACTAATTATATAAAAAAGGTATTTAAGTTGTATAAAAATATATTTCAATATTAATTGAAGTATTAAAATACTACATATAATATTATTCATATCATTTTAGTTTTATTTCTATCGTATTTCTCTAAACACTATATAAACGCAATCCCCGGAAGTGCCGACCTATATGTAAATGGTGCCCCGACAGGATTGATTTATTTTTTTCAACTAAAAATTATCGTGCCGCCCGCCTAATAGAAAGGGAAACCCGAGTTCTAACATTTAGTTCTAGCACGCTATTAGATACACTTCAAACTGGTTTTAGATAAGGTAAAGTGGAATTTTCGTAATGTTGCTTTTAGTCTCCTGCTATCTCTGTATGCTAGTTAAACACTGCGATATTCATAGGTCACAATTAGTCGCTGCCATTTGTAATCACTGGAATAATTTACAAGTAATGATGTTTTGTTCGCTAATCTTTTTTTTCGAACGCTCGCAAAAATCCACTGTCGACGTTCTCTTACGGCATCTCATAAAATTTTGTTCACTGCGAATTCGTGATATTACAAGCATTCTCATATAGAATCGCTTACTGAAATCTGATTAGAATCCTTCGTCTGATTCTTCGAAAAATTCACGAATTCAGATTGGAAAATTTATGAAGATCAGAAATAGTTTTTGTAGACTCAATTATGAAAGTCTGATTCGTTTTGTTCTCTGTAGTTCTTCTTGTTTTTCTAAAGTACTTTTTGCTTTTTATTTTATAATAGAATTGAATAAAATTTGAACATTTAAAGAATATAATTATTCAAAATGTCTCGAGCGTCTTGTTCAAATTTCTTTTCTTAAATTAAATAAACGTTTAAACAAAGTAATGTATTGTAAGTATAATATCAAATCGGCCGACAAGAGTGACGACCTTGGCTATTTGCTGTCATACGCCGAGGTTCTCGGATGACAAATGTTTGCTCGGCGAGATTTACATGTGAATGACTCGCGACGGGATATTAATCCCATCGTTCTATGTGCTAATAACGCCGTTCTCTGATTATGTAGACGTACTTGACGCATCAAGAGTGGCAATGACCATCAGGTTCCGCGTTCTTCACTTCCGTAGGGAGTATTTCACGCTTCTAAAATTTTTTCCTCGGCAAATGCAAATAAATATGGATATCCTGAGACGTCGCGATCCTCCAATCATGATTTATTCTCTAAAATTGTTCGATTTGTTTCTTTCGACTTATCTTCCAAAATTTTTGTAAACTTTATCTCAAGCTAAAAGAACCGGAAAATATTTTATACGATTCAATTTTTTTCATTAAGCCAAACCTAACTCCTAATTAAATACTTCTAAATGCTTAATTAATTACATTGAGAGAAAAATCTAATTACTTTCGGCCTCAACCACAATTTTACAATATTTTTAACGATAATTATGGGTAACATAATGATGCATATAGTTAAGTTAATCATATTTATTGTTAGAAATATTATAAAATTATGATTGAGGCCAAAAGTAACTATATTTTTCTCTCAGTGTACTAATCAAATATTGCCAAATTGAGATTATTGAGTTTTTTGGCAGAAGAATGGCAACTGATCCCAAGCATATTTTCTGAATCTGAATATTAACAATGTCGGTGACGATCAATCCACATCGTATGTCATCGAAATTGCGAAAGAGGTATTAAGAATCTTGACTTCCTCTAGAATAATCGCCATGTCGGAAGGATTAATGACTCACGCGTAGCAGCGTCCTCGAGGTCTCGGTGTCGCGCCTTCGAGGTACACGATATCGCGGAGATACCAGGCGCAAATCTGAGCTCGCCATCACCCAAAGTCCACGGTTATCAACGGATGGCCCCGATCACTTCCGGAGCCGCTTCCTACGGCGAGCACATCCGCGCCCGGGTGGGGCACAGATTTTTTTCGACATGGCGTATAAAAACGGGAACGACCCGAGTGGCCGCGTATCATTGGATTCGCGCTCGTTGTCGCGGGACTGTGAATTCGCACAGGTATCCAGAGGTACCGAGATCGGTACCGCAAATCCGAATTCAACGTCGATCATGCCGTGTCGACTGTCAGCCACCCTCGCGTGGACGTTCCTCGTCCTGACGACGTTGACGTCGGCGTGGCCGTCCTTTCGTCGTCGCGACGTCTTCGACAACGCCGTGGACAGTCCGGGCGGACTGGTCGCTCATCTGCGGAATTTTGGCGAGTCGCTCTACGGGCTCCCGAGCAACGCAACCGGACAGAAGGTGGCACGATGGCGCGAGGGTATGGACGTGAATCCGGAGGAGCTGGGCGAATACGCGGAGGGAGACATCCTGTTTCCGCCGAACATCGCGAGAAACGCTCTCGCGGCGGTCTCCGCCCGGTGGCCCGACGGCGTCATTCCCTTCATGATTAGCCCTTACTTCAGTGAGTACCTACGAAAATCAAACGTTCAATTCGACAGTATTCTTTTCCTACTTTTCCGCAAGTGGTGGGACGAATCATGTCATATATAAATGAAAAATACGAAACATCTCGCACTTATTAGGGTACTGAATTCTTTAATTACTTCCTTTGACGATTTAAGCACAATTGTTGAATGTACATCATTTGAACATAATTGAGTATTTATACACTGAAAAAAATTCTGGTTAAAAACGGACGAATCAGAAAAAATCCTGTAGAATTGATTCAATATTGTGGTTATTACAATAGAAATTCTGGTTATTATAAGTTATAAAGTATTGAGTTCTATCATAATAACTAGAATTTCTATTATAATAGCCAGAATATTTCAATCCTACAAATTGAGATTGTCTGATTCGTCTGTTTTTAACAAGAATTTTTTTTCAGTGTAGTCTACATTTGAGCAATATACTAAGACACCGCATTTGAATTCTCTAATCACAAGATTTATCCTTTAAAATTGTTTAGCTAAATCTTCCAAAATTTTGTAATATTTATCTCAAACTAGAAGAGTTGCACTGATAAAAATTCTGGTTAAAAACGGACGAATCAGAAAAATCTTGTAGGATTGATCAAATATTTTGGTTATTATAATAGGAATTCTGGTTATTACAAGTTATAAAATATTGAGTTCTATCATAATAACCAGAATTTCTATTATAATAACCAGAATATTTGATCAATCCTACAAAATTTTTCTGATTCGTCCGTTTTTAACCAGAATTTTTTTTCAGAGTATAAAATATTTTTTAATGCAGTGTTCTTCATCGTGTTTAAATCGTTAAATTAAATGCTCCCAATTAATGATTAAAGGCTCTCTTCTTTACCACCTAAAATTGCTACATTTTAATCCTTTCACGAAACCTATATTGTAGACGCGCAGCAACAGGGAATTATATATGAAGCAATGGACGACTATCACAAGTACACGTGCATCAGATTTAAGCCGTACACGGGCGAGGAAAGTGATTACGTCAGAATCACAGCCGGTAACACCGGATGCTGGAGCAGCGTGGGCAGGATTGGCGGCCGGCAGGATATAAACCTTCAGGTTCCCGGTTGTCTAACGCAGAAGGGCACGGTGATACACGAGCTGATGCACGCCGTCGGCTTTTTGCACGAGCACAGCAGATACGAGCGAGACGATTACGTGAACATTCTGTGGGACAATATCTCGCACGGTGTGTACTCCCGTCTTATTCACGAACGTAACAAGATTGTCTGAAAGAAAATATCATAATCTAAGTAAAATTTAGTGACCTTTTGACACACTTTCTCGTGTAGCTTTGGTTTTTTTTTATCCCAACTGTTACCATTTTTTAAAGCTGAAAATTCTGAGGATTCTTTTTCAATGAAAACTTAATCGAAGATTATCTTACTTGTTATTTAGTGTTAATCAAATATTAACTTATTGTATCTACATTTTAAATGTAGATACAATATTGTATTCTGATACTAAATAACATTTCTTCAATCTTTTTTTTGGCAATGCTTTCCTATGATTTTTCAGAATTTCTAGAGAATTTATCTATCGCTTGTAGAATGAGAATTTAATATTAACGCCTCAATACTGAATTACCTTGTATGTACATACCAACATCTTCGATATTAAATACGAGCGATTTTCTGTACCGTAAAATGTTACGGTTATCGGTGCAACAACCGATGATCGTAAAGTAATGAAGTTATCTCTTCTGCATTATGAAATTCTATTTTTATCGTATGCGTTATGCATGTAGGTCACGAGCACAATTTTAATAAGGCCCCTCCAGAGATCACCCACGCATTTGGCGTCGGTTATGATTACGGCAGCGTGATGCACTACTCGTCGACGGCGTTCTCCAAGAACAACCAATTGAAAACCATCGTGCCCAGAGTAAGCGATTTTTAAAAACATTTCCATACTTATATGTTCTCTATATCATTGCTTCATCATTAACTATATTACTCGAATGGTTTGATCGACGGAGAGAGTTACGTGTGTTCGCCAGTTTGATAAAATACATTTTGCGAATTTGCGAATTGCAAAATCTCATTATATGTTATATGTATGTGTATATGTCCAATATGTATATGTCCATGTGTTTGTATGTAGAAACAACTGGATGGTGGCATTTTGGATCTTATTGGTGGAATCTTCCAGGGTAACAGCGAGGTAAAGCTCGGTCAGAGGGAGGGCTTCAGCAAGAAAGACATTCTGAAAATCAGGAGGATGTACAGATGCGGCAAACGTACTGGCATAGTCGATTATCTGTACTAATGAATGGATATTGGCGATTCAACAGTTTTTTTTTGCATGTGTTAATATAAAAGGACAAAATTCTTAATTAGAGTTAATTAATACGAATCTTCGCGTAATAAGAAAAAAAGGAATACCTAGTCTTGTGTGTGCAATGTAAAAATGTGTCTCTTTAAAAATGATATGAAAACAGCAAATATCAACAGTATTATTTATTAATATAATCAGTATCATGTATATTTTAATGTACTTACCTTATGTATTATAAAAGTTACATATTATAATACACAAATACATCATCAAATACGTAATCTATATAACATCTTGTTAAGATTTTTATCTTCTTCATTAATAATCAAATATTGATTGAGTATTAAAATTCGAGAATAAAAGCAAGAGAAATATACACACTGGAAATTTTCCATTGATAAAGAAAACGTTACGTAACTCCCAATATTTTGCCAATATACATACTACACATATTCGAATAGATGAGATATTTTATGATAAAATATTTATTATTTGTACATCATTTTACGAGTAATTTATAGTAATTCATAGGATATTATAATGTATTTCTTACAATACAATACAATAACAAGTTTTCATACTAAATTTATTTTCAATAGAAAATCAGAGTAAGATGACAATTGGACAATTAAAAGTTATCATAATTAATTTTAATTAATTTTTGTTTTATTCTTCTTTTTCTATTTCATTATAATTATAAAAGTACAATTTTCGAATTATCACACATAAACATATTATGCATTAAATGTATGTAAACTAAAAGCTTAAATTGTTGTATAACAATGATAAATTATTACTTGATTTTTTCATTAATGATATTACTTTAAAAAAAATTAACATTTTAACATATTAAGTAAAGGATACATTTTAAGATGTACTTGTTATACCTTACATATGAAAAAAATTTTTTAATGACTAACATACATCATTTTTAAAAACTTATTTAAATGCTTTATTTTAAATTTTTATATTTAGATTTTGTACATTAAATAAACTTTCCAGTTGAAAAAGTACAATTTCTTCATCTAATATCTTTAATATTAAATAATATCTTTAATTTAATTTAATATTAAATAAAAGTAGCAAAGGAATGATAATCTCGAGAATGTTTTGAGGGAAAAAGATGTCAGTGTGCGACTTCTCGTGCGTTCCAGATAACATAAACATAAGACGCAACATAATGACGATAAAAACTTATCTTTCTCACCTGTTTAAACTTTTTAAATTATTCGAGATCTTGTAATAAAAAGAAAACATTATTCAAATTTTTGCATTTATGTTGTCTGAATTTTATGTCATATACAATCTTAATGGCTTTTGTATTAAAGATTATTCTATTGTTTATATGTATACAAATGTTTGATAACAAACAATCATTGTTTGGTAAAAGCGCAATTTTGAAAATTGTATATTATTAGGAGAATGCATGTAATATTATTGTATCATAAAATTGAACTCTATAATATCTTCTCCTTCCGAAAATAAATTTTTATTTATAAATATTAAATGTGTATAGAAAAAAAGAAGACTTTTATATGTCATAAAAAATTAAGTTTATAAAAAAATAACATTATTTCATATTAATTATTTACGCAATATTATTCTATTGTTTGATAAAAAAATATATATTTATATTAATTAATTTTATATTATGTAAACGCTTATTTATTTTTAATTTTTGTTTATCACAAATATCAAACGACAAATTTACAGATGCTAAGCTATTAGATAAGGATCTAAATTACGATAGTATTTAAATATGTAATAACAATGAATGCAACTATTTTGTAATTTTATCTGGAAAGATAAAGTAGTTTCTCTAGGTGAATAATAAATTAAGTATACAGCATTATACAACACTAAAAATGATGAAATCAAATGAATGATTTAAGTAATTGATTCAAGTCAATTGAACCATAAGTCTTATTGATCTCATTCACATCTTTAGCATATAAACACATACATTTAAAAAATACAAATAAAGATTACTGACGTTAGTAAGTTTGTATAACATGTGTCATATTATTGATATTCGTATTGGCCATCTGAAAGTGATGTAGGTGGGGCAGAAAAATTTTTGAGATGGAACATATAAAAACGATCCGAAAGACTATCCTGTATTCGCTTTCATCATTAAATAAGATCACAAATCGAAAATTTACTGTAATTTAATTTAATGATGCTGGGTCGGCCGTTAGCGTGGACGCTTGCCGTCCTTACATTTGTGTCGGCGGGACCGGTCCCTGATGTAAAGGATGATGCCATAAAGTTGGCTCTGAGGATTCCGGACAACGAATCTGGAGTTAAGGTAGCGCAATGGAACGCAAACATGAACGTGAATCCTGAAGAATTGGGCAACTACTTGGAGGGAGATATTATGGTCACCGCAAGCACATCACGAAATGGTGCAAAAGACCCAAAGCTTCGTTGGCCGAATCGTATTATTCCTTACGTAATTCAAGGCAGCTTCAGTAAGTATCTTTTTTTCTAACAACAAGTATTTTCGAGAATGCAAATTTCACCAGTTTGTAGTTGGTTTATCAAAATCAATTATTCCGCCACATATTATATTTATGGAAGGAATCAAATTTTATATGTATTAATGAACTTAGTTCTTGAAAGATATATATGGTATAAATATATTTATAATAATTTTAGAGTATAGGTAAAGAAGTTTTTACTTGTATTTTATATGTTTATTAAATTAGCTTTTTTTGTTGTTTTATTTCAAAATATCTTTAAAGAATTAAAACATGCCGTAGATATTATAAACATACTTTATCTCTCCCCCCAGAAATATTATTTAAAATAAAATAAAACAATAACGCATTTATTTCATGATTATTGATTTATTTCATAATTTTGTTTAATAGCAAAATATAAATGGAGAATCTGACATAAATAAGAAATTAAGCATTCGCCTGAGCAATAGATGGCATTTTGTTTTTATTTAAAATTTTACTGTTTTATTTTTATTATTTCCATTTATAAATTTTATATTGCAGATAACGCGCAGTTGAATCTTATAAAAGCGGCGATGAATGAATATCAAAAACATACATGCCTCCGGCTTGTACCGAGGACGAACGAAAAAGATTACATCAAAATCGTTAGCGAAAATGCCGGGTGTTATAGTTACATTGGTAGAGTCGGCGGTGAACAAATAATAAACTTACAGGTTCCTGGTTGTGTAACCAAAATAGGTACCGTAATACATGAGATAATGCACGCTGTTGGTTTTTGGCACGAGCAATCCAGAGATGATCGAGATGATTACGTGACTATCAATTGGAACAATGTTATACAAAGTATGTATTCGCAATCTATTCGATGAATAAGAGATTTAAAATAAGGATAAACTTTTTTAAACAAAAATTTGATCAATACATATTTTGTTTCGATATTTCATATTAATTAATTTTATAATTAATGTGCCGATAATGTAGTATAAATCATTTTTCAAATTAACAATTTTTCCATTTATTTCTATTTCTATACAATATGATTTGTGAAAATTTCTTTTGCAATTTTTTTTGTTTATTACTTAAAAATTATTAATTTCTCAATATTAAAACAACGACTCTTTATACCAATACACTCGAAAAATTCTGTAATAATTAAACGAGATTATTCTGCAGACCTATATTATATATTTTTATCTCTATCTCGTGCATCTAGGAAACGCGCATAATTTCGTCAAAGTTACTCCGGATCAAATCGAGGACTATGGTGTTGGATATGATTATGGTAGCGTGATGCACTATTCAGCGTACGCATTCGCCATAAATCCCAACGTAAAAACTATCATACCAAAAGTAAGTAATCATTTTCCTAAATATTTTTTACATCGTTAGTCTGTTGTTAGTTGCATTATTAGATTAATTATTGGACAGAAGTAAATTCGAGATATCGCTTTGACAGATTTGATGTAGAAAAAAAGGAAACATTTTAATACATATATTTCTGTGTTATATTGAATTATACGAGTCTATATATTTGTTTGTATGAAATTTATAAAATAATATTTCTAGTAACATATTGTAATCTTATCATCGGAATTTTCAGGATTCGAAAGCGGTACTCGGACAGAGAGATGGCTTTAGTCGCCCAGATTATACAAAGATCAACAGAATGTACAAATGTTAAAGCAATGGCATCAGCGTTTATGTCAGAGATCAATACTGACGAATGGGCTTACAATAACTTGCTTTGATTTGTGTATTAATAAGAAATTATAAATTAGAAACGTTTAATAAAAATGTACGTACTGTGAAAGAAAAATACAATATTTTTTACTATAAAATATATGATTATATTTTCCTTTATTACAATCAACAATTAATTAACTTAATTAGTATTATTATTGTTATTAGTGTTAATATAAACGTAATTATGTATTATATAGGTAAAATCAGAATTTAGGAGAGTGTAAATTTTATTCATCGCATCATCTATTTTCATAAAACAAATCTTTTATAATTAATAAAATGTATCCGTGTAAGAAATCGGGATAATCGGCACGTACATATCGAATCAGTACTAATATAATAAATGGATAAATGGATAAATTTCATAATATCAAAGTGAATACAAATCCTAAGAAATTGGGCAGCCCACTTAAAGAGTGATTTTGTCTCTCCATTCTCGTGGGTTTTATCTATTTCAAATAAATGTTTACGTTTTACAGGAATAAGTAGATTAAATTCTTATTTTGTTTTATTCTACACCTTCTGTCTTTACGGAATTTCTTTACGGAATGTAAAAATATTTCGCAATGTTTATAATTGTGGTCATTTTTTATAATTATTTGTCCCTGGCTTTTCATCTAATTTAAACACTTTTGTTAAAAGTACAATTAGGTGCTATTTTCCAACGCAATTATATTAGTATGGGAGAGATATAAAAATTATGTACATTATTTTGTATTTTGTGTTTCTATTGTGAAATATAACATACGTGACGCAGCATAATGTCGATATTACAGACTTTGCCATTTTTTTAAAATGATGAGTTTGTCGAATATAAGTGAGGCTCATAAACGTTATAATGATACATATAAATAGAAGAACGATGGCTGTATTACTGCTTTTGCTTTTGTCGTTCTAACACCATAAGTAAATCAAAAACTTGCTATAATTTGATTTAATCATATTGTGTCGATTATTAGCATGAACGCTTGTCGTCCTTACATTTGCGTCAGCGGGGCCGGTCCCTGATGTAAAGGATGATGCTATAAAGTTAGCTCTGAGGATTCCGGACAACGAATCTGGAGTTAAGGTAGCGCAATAGAACGCAAACATGAACGTGAATCCTGAAGAATTGGGCAATTATTCGGAGGGAGATATTATGGTCACCGAAAGCACATCACGAAATGGTGCAAAAGACCCAAATTTTCGTTGGCCGAATCGTATTATTCCATACGTAATTCAGGATAGCTTCAGTAAGTATCTTTTTTTCTAACAACAAATATTTTCTAACAAGTATTTTCGAGAACGCAAGTTCTACCAGTGTGTAGTTTGTTTATTAAAATCAGTTATTCCGCAACATATTATGTTTACGGAAAAAATCAAATTTAATGTGTAAATCAAATAAAAATCAAATTTTATGTCTGTTGGCTTATTTTATAATTTTGCTAAATAGCAAAATATATATAAAAAATCTGATATAAACGAAAAATTAAGTATTCGCCTAAGCAATAGATGACTTTTCGTTTTCATTAAAAATTATTGTTTTATTTTTATTATTTCTGTTTATAAATTTTATATTGCAGGTAGCGATGAGTTGAAAACTATAAGGAAGCTTATATAGACATAAGCTTATAACAATTATACATGCCTCTAATTTATACCGAGAAGGAACGAAAAGGATTATGTTAAAATTGTTAGCGGAAATACTGGATGTTGGAGCTACATTGGTAGGAAAGGTGGTGAACAAGAATTATACTTAGAGAGACCTAATTGTTTAGCCATAGTTGGTACCGTAATACATGAAATTATGCACGCTGCTGGTTTTTGGCACGAGCATAACAAAAAGGCTCGAGATGGTTACGTTACTAAAATTTCTAGCAATTTTCTTTTATTTATGACTTAAGAACTATTAATCTTTTAACATTAAAACAACGAACTACTCTTTATATCAATAAACTTGACAAACTTTATAATAATTTTATAATAAGATCATTCTGCAGATCTAAATTATATATTTCTATCTTCATCTTGTGCATCTAGATGGCACGAAGAATTTCGCCAAAATTCCACCGGAGCAATCCGTGACATATGGCATTCCTTATGATTCTGGTAGCGTGATACATTATTTAGCGTATGTGTTCGCCAAAAATCCCAAAGTAAAAACTATCATACAAAAATAAGTAATCATATTTTTAAATATTTCATTTATCGTTGGTTTGTTGTTAGTTGCATCATCTCGTCTTTGTTTATTGTTAAGTTTTTAAAGAAACATTTATCCAATTTATTTCTAACTTATTTTTACTTCTTACTTTTCATAAATAAAAATTGAAAATTTACTTTTAAATAAAATTTTCGGAACTAATCGCTTTTCTCTTGTATGTACACTGACCGGCAGGAATGGTGTCCCTCGGCGGCTAGTATGGGTGTGTGACAGCCGAACGCGGCGAACGCACACACCGAAACGCGTACATATGTGTGTCACTAAACGCGCGGATCGAGGAGCGAAGGGAAAAAGTAGTGGGGGGCCGTCC
>VBVQ01004314.1:0-15205 GCA_011636635.1 Tetramorium simillimum | reverse complement strand
ATACATTTCCTAAACGTATTTAAAATATTAGAAACGTTTAGGAAACGTATAAAAAATCAACACGTGCTACTAGGGTAAGAAAGGGATTAAATGGTGAAGAGAAAAAGTTTCTAATACTTTTTGTCGAACTTTCATTTTATATTATTTTTCATTTTATTATAAAATGAATGAAATATTAAAAAATGAGTTAAATTATGATGCATAAATTTGATTTCACTTTATAATGGAAATGTTCAATTGAGAAAATCTCAAATTTTTAGCCGGTTGTGTATATTCAAGATCGATCTTAAATATGATCAGAGATTTTATATGGTTATTTGGTTGGATGGAATCTTAAAACTACCTAGGATCAGGCTTAAGACAATCTTAATTATAAAATTGGAGTATTGAATATTAGTCCTAGCAACGATCTTAAAATTCACATTCGATCATATGAAAATTCCGAGCCTACAGTTTTTCACGTATATTTTTTCAGATGTCTATATAATTTTAGAAGTTTTTAGAAAATTTCTCAAATTCTGTTTTTCGAACGATTTCGAACATTTTTCAGAAAGTTGATGTCTTGGATGGATTCCAATTGTTTTTCCATCCGGTGTTTTTAACAAAAGTCGTTCAACCCCTTCGCAGTCGGACGAAAAATAACTTTTCGTGCCAAAAGTGAAAAATCTGATTTCAGATTCGAATTCAGCGATCCCAAAAACATATAAATACCAAAGCACAATCAAATCGTAATAGTACTTATAAATAAAAATCAAATCGTAAAAAATTTTTTTCAAGATGCGCATATTATATGCGTCATAGAGCAAAAGTGGCACTTTTTTTTGCACATATATGCGTCATTAATTGCGAAGGGGTTAATTTGACCAGATCCATCATCCTTTCAAATTTATTGGAAATATCTTGTATATTTTCCGGATACACCCTGTAGTGCTTCTAGGAGCATCTTGTGCTGTCTATTTAACTTTTTATTGACCCAAAGATGACTATGTAGAATTATTATTTATCATTTGTTTTATGACTTTATAAAAAAATGTTTCTTATTCAATGATTGATATTTGTTCATTATTCTCTAATTATTACTGAAGACTTAGTCTGAAAAACTCTGTCTCAACAATTTCGATGAAATATAATTTTTATTTTTATTATGTATATATATATATATATATGTATATACTTTACTCTTGTATAACGCTACAACCACATGTGTGGTACTATCATCTCCCAAATATATAACATTATTCATGAAACCTGTTCCAAGCTTAGTGTGTGGATCGACATGAACATTTTTAATTTGTATGAAAAGCGGAAACATGAACTTTGGCGTTACAGCATACTTGTCTCGATGAACATAATGTGAAAACCAAAGGTCACAATAAAATTTTCAATGTATACCTACGGTGATCATATTTCTCTCTCTCTCTTTGAGAAAAATAAAGGACACCGCTATCTACCCTTCTTTCACAAACAAGTGCAATGTAAATTTATTATCATTGAAATTTTTTCCCTGAATATATTATATTTATATGAAAAAAAGTAAAATTTTATAAACTAAAACAATTGTATATAAAAAAGGAAACACATCTTTATTTAAACATTACACAAAATATACAAAGGTGATAAAGACTGAAATGTAGGATATTTTATAGGACTTTTCAGGAAAGTCCAGAAAGGTCAAAAGTGAGTTTTCAAGAAAAAGATAAATCTAAAGGACACAGACCTAAAATAAGGACTGTTTTCTGTAATAAAGGACGGATGATCATCGTATGTATACCAGAAGAATGAGAAATTTGCACAATTTCTCATTTCTAGCGTCCCTGAGACAATATAATCGCGTAATGATTGAAGAATAAAGCATAAATTACAGTCATTTTTGTTTCAACTTTCAGTATAAAGTTGTTATATCAGTGGATGGGTTTTTATTTTGTATTCACTAGTCAAAAATCCCTTTTGCAAGCGGAATATTATTTGTTATCAAAATAATCGGCTCGTGATTAAAAATTGGACAATTGTATTTCCGAATATTTGGTATCTCACGAGTGTTCGTGCAACCATTTACAATACAAAAGAAGAGGATATGTACATACAAAGAAATTTAAAAGTAAACCGGGCAATCAGAGCAACAGTTTGTCGAGCAGCGATTTTTATTATACAAAGTCTAGCGAAAGAGTGCATTAAATCAGATAATGTCTTTATACTTGTAACATTATTTCATCTGTACAAAGTCGTCTAGCGATGGTCATTGTATTAAATAAATTATATCACTATACAATTCTAAAGCATGCATGGAAAATTATTTTTTTTTCATATGAATTCTATACTAGTGAAACCAGTAAAACATTATTCTTCGCAATATCGAAGGATTTATTCGCGTCTCTGAAATTTTATTCAAATCGGTAACGTTAATTATTTATAATTATATAGGAGTCTAATACCGTAAATACAGAAAATTATATAAACTCTCTTTCTCGCTTTTGTGAATTGATTCATAATATATTGAATATAAAGATGATCCTAGGTTCGTTAAGTGGCAACTCGATACCATATATTATGCTTGCTCAGGTGCGTTCTTTCAGAGATCGGATATTAACATTCTGCTGACAAATGCAGAAATTAAGAGCGATACATACGAGGCCCATCTCCGGCATAACATATACTTACAGGATATTTGATAATAGATGTAATACCCGCCATGGACAGAGTGGATTGAACGATAATTATTTATATTATGAACGACCTCACATTTAAGTAATCTTAATATATCCCAGGTAGCAAGTACACCGTCATTTTGACATCGAAGGCTGATCATTACTAGTCCAATGACGTCTCATGACCAAATAATGCCGAATTTAAAACGTTTTTTTTTTATGACGTCTTAATGACATTCTGTAAAAACGTTATAATATCGTGATTTTTAAGTCATTATTGTGCCCGCAAACTCACGTAAATTCCATTAACGCCGCCAGGAGTCGCAATTAAGGACTATACATTTTCGCGTAAGGAAAATCTGTTTAGTTGATTATATAAACGAGTTTAACATACATCTTTCGATCGAAGCATACTTAATTATTATAATTTTAAGGCAATAAAGAAAAATTAAGTGTTTTATGTCAATATTATGTATTTTTATTGCTAATAATGTAAGGTAAACTTAGAATACATTAAATGAAAGACGTTGATTCGTTTATATTATATTATTATATCATTAAAACGTTATCAATACGTCAAAAGTAGACCTAAAATGGTCATAAAGTCACGTCTTTTTAACGTTTTAAAATATCGTCATCGGTCTGTGACATTAGTCCGTCATTTCTTCGTCATTTTCACGTCATTTAGAAAGTCATTTTTGGTCGGAACTGACCAAATTATGACATCAAAATCATGTAAGTTTGCTACCTGGGTATATTATGAAGGAAATAATATGAATCTAAGTAATTTTCAAAAAATTTTAGTTGTCGCTCATTTAGTTGTTTATCAAAAAGTTATTCAAAGAAATTTGAAGAAAATAACATTTGAAATTAATACCTCGTTTTGCATGGAAAATTGAAAATTCTTGTGGAACTCTATAGAGTCATTATAGTATGACTCTAAGAAACGTGGGCGAAAGAGGAATTCTCTCTCTTCCCTTGCACTTCTTTTCGGGGGAAAAAAACTAATTAACTAAATCCTACTATAATAAACTATCAAATTCTATACTAAGAGCCCTATTCTGTATCTCTTAACGACAGTTGTCGACGTCGTTGCGCAGATATTATACATAGTAGAAAAGCTGCGCAACGACACTAATGACTGTCGTTAAGAGATACAGAATAGGGCCCTTAATCTCAATTTTAAATTAGAAATAGGTTTGCATTAGGCTAGTTTGTAGAGTCCCTCCCTCGCCCATGCGTTTGTTGGGAGTGAGTCCTAGATGCGCACAATGCAAAACGGACACTATCAATCAAATTATATAAATTTATTCTAATCCTACCTAAGCAATCTGATAGGTGGTGTTTATTTTACATTGTGCGCACATGACTTAAAGTAACTTAAAAATCATGATATTATGACGTTTTTATGGAACGTCATTCAGACGTCACAAAAAAGACGTTTTAAATTCGGCATTATTTGGTCATGAGACGTCATTGGACCAGTAATGACCAGTTTTCGACGTCAAAGTGACGTGTGCTTGCTACCTGGGAATATATGTCAAAGTTGAAATCTGTGATAATAAGTATAATTACCGATCGAACTGAAAAGTTTCTCTGAACCATTTAGTAATTATGACAATGAGAAATTAACCGCGCCCGCACGATTCGAGAGGAGACAATCCTAGCATTTATCGTTGCTAAGCGCACGAGACATTGGGAGGAATATTTTATAAGTAAGGATTATGTATTATTTGAGATGCATTTATATCGGTAGAGCGTTCCTTCCTCGTTACGCGTCTAGCAATGATAAACGCTGAGTTGTCTTTCTCGTCGAGTCTCGTGGATTACGCTGATTTGCGAATCTTTTTTAATTACTCTAAAATTTTTAATTTCTCTTGTAAGTTAAAAAGTTATTGTCATAATCGCAAAACGATATAAGACTTCTATTCTTCAGTTTAATCTGTTCTATTTATCTAGGTATCACATCTATTATCAAATACTCTGTATATACAAGGAATACCAAAAGATACAACAAAACTTTAGGGTAACATTCTTCACACAGAGGATGAAAACATGTTGTATAAACATTATTATTATTATAAGTCTGAAAATGCTTCCTTGCGGAGTTATTTTGGAAACGGTTTCTATTGATGTTGTAATGTAAGAAACTTCGTACAGAAAGGCCCGTATTCATAGTCAGTTCTTATTTTAAGAAACGTCTTAAGATGCTAATACGGTTCTGTGATTGGTTTGGAACCATATAAGACTTTACTTAAAATGATCTTAAATATAAGAACAGACTATGAATACGGGCCTTAAGAGACTTATACATGCATAGACTGAACGCTTCTAGAAGATTTATCAAGATGAGAAAGAATGAGGGGGGGGGGGAGAAAATGTGTATAGGCACTCTATCTTTGTTTCTCCTTATCTGCTATCCTTATCGCATAAAGGAAATTTATGGGGACCCCTTCCCAAAACTCAATTGCTTGTACACATGTCTCTTTCTCTGCCTCCTCCTTTTTCGCCCCTTTTCTGGTTTTGCATCTCCTATTGAAGCGTTCAATCTATGTGTATAAATCTAAAGAAATCAAACATAAAAATAGAAAGTTTGCAGTCTTCTGAGGTCTGAGCATAAAAAATGTTCAAACTGTCTATCGTCATCACGGATACAAGCTTTATCTCATAACATGGACTTCCAAATGCGCTGATATTTTCTCAGAATACTATGGATTGTCTCGCAGCCTCACAAAATACAATCACAAATGTTCCCAATGTCTTGCATTAAGGTTGCATAAGCCATTTTAAATGCCCTTACTTTCAATTCTTACATATAATTTCTTACATTATAACATCAATAAAAGCTGTCTCCAAAATGACTCTGCAAAAAAATATTTCGAACCTATATTTATAAATCATGTTTTCATTTTCTATATAGTATTAATTATTAATAGAGTCCTTTTTAGGTGTAAACTAGTGTAGATAAGAGTATCATCTCTACGCTTCATTGGTCTCTAAATTCGAATCCCAGAAAAGATTCGAATGAATTCACGTTCATCTTTTACACCAAAAAAGAACTCAATTAATGAGCAATGGCATACAGTAAAACTTTCCCCAAAGTTTTACCCTACCTTTTTATTATACTCTGTTTATATGTATTTTAGGGCAGAATATAACAACAGTCAGCAATATACAAAAATTTCGATCGGTAGATTTAAAAAAATTGAGCTAATCTTAATATCTATATGCTTATTTTATGTTCATACAGATGTCGATCAAGCAAATTAGTCGACATACTTCATCGAACACAAAAGGCGCCGGCGGAAACCAAAAAGCGACGGTGAAAATAATTTATATTTAGTAAACATAAAATATCACCAACGTCTAGCTTCAGCAGCGATTTTTTAAATTTCTTGTTAAATAAATTAATTACACAACTTGATTCACATCCTCCCTTCCTTTCAGACTTTATTATTTCAACCGTACTCCAAAATTTGCTTATGATAAAACAGGAGATACCTGGAATGTAAAAATGTTATTTAACAATTGAGAGAATAATTTGTATCTTCTTCTCCGTGTATTCACTGAGAAATTCTAATGATAATCCAGATAATTAATTTTCATCTGTTTTGAAGATCGTTAGAAATGGAAGAATTAACTTGTCTTACCCTTCGCTGGTTAAGACATCCTTCAACTTGGCTCGCGTGATCAAATGATCATTGCATTTGAACCATTGATCTCTCTGTTGCCTGATGAAAGCAGTATAATGTCCAGTTTCTAAGGAACCCTCGTGATTTATTACGGCAAACAGAGAGTACCTATTATTAACAATCGTATTTTAATTCAATGTAGGTTTTTCTTAAAACGACAATGTATATAATACGCACAGAATTTAAAGCGATATAAAAATGGTAAATTGAGATATCATTACCTATTGTCACTGAAACTCATATCCTCTCCGTTCTTTGACAAACCATCCAGCATGGCGCTATTGTTATTGCCATTTCGTTTATGCGACATGAACGGTGTCATATCTAGTTGTTCCGGAAACGAAATGAATGTAGAGATTTTCTTCTTGAAAATCTTATCTTGGATTATAAAGTGCTCAAAACGCTTTAGATGAAAGATTGCTACGATTGGCAATTGTTTCATCGTTAATTGTTTTGTGCTCTCTTGATAAGTCTCACAGTTGCTACATTTGATCTTCGCACTAGAACCTAGATGTTCGGCTCTGGTGAACTTTTCCAGACAATCTAGCAAGGAAGTGGGTGGTCCAGGCGTATTAGAACCAGAGGCACCAGCTGCCGAGGTTAGATCCAAAGAGATATCCCAAAATGGATCTATGGTGGTAGACACTCCACTGAAAAGGAAAATAAAGTTGTAACAGATAAGCCATGTTTATACAGTTAATCTAGTAAAGATTAGACTATGTTAATATAGTGAAGATTCCTATTGCAATGAATTAAATTTCTCAAATGCACTGTACAATCGAAGAAACATTTATATTATCTGGCTTAATAATTATTATTATTCCATCTTGCAAGTAGTAAATTTAAAATAAGCTACACATTATATTATTTTATTTAATTGTTCTTTTGCATATCTAGATATTTTATAGATTCTTCTCTATCTATCAAATATATTTTTCTGGAGGAAAAGAAGCATTGACGTACTTGCAAGCCTGACAAACGACATCGCTTTGAAGGCACCCAGTAAATATCTGATCGATAATACATTTGCAGTGATGAGGGTTGTCTTTGACCAGTATCGGAGCGGCTTCGCAGTGTCTATGAAGGACGTCCAGTGTAGCGATGAAGAATTCGTGAGCGTCCTGCTGCTCGTAACCAGCCAAATGTCTGACGTGAGTCCAAATCAGGTGGAGAAGTTTGTGAAGTGTCAGCGGGGCTTTGTTGCCGGAATAGAACTCTTGGAACAAGTGGGATACCTCGCAAACCAGACAGCGACTCGGTTGCGGGCAGTGATGACGGTCAGCAAGGAAGTAGTCTCGTAATAATGGAGTATGAATCAATGCCTGTACAATGCAATTTACAAAACAGGTATTTCCAAGATTGATCAGTCCCCTTAAACCTGAAATCAAAGTAACGTGAATTCTTACACTATTACACAAGAAATGATAATATATTTGAATTGTTATTATAATACCGCTCAATCATTCTTCTAAAAATAACATTCAAATAAAAACCACTATTAGCGTTACACAGAGCTGTGCAGATCTATGAACTGAATCAAACTTAAGAATTTGTTCGATACCTATAGTGGAATTTTCTACAATGCGTCTTCGGCGCGGGTGCTTCCTGAGCAATTCCGCTTCTATCTGCGTGGGTTCCCACGTACGATAAAATTCTCCGAAGCTCAAGGATTTTGCCGACTCGCTCCATTGCGCTTTCGCCACTGTTAACAATTCTCTATCGTATACGTAGTCGCCGCATTGGAAGCACAGAATATTCCCATAAGACAAATCAACGGCTGGAATAACAAAACCAAAACAAATGAAACAACATGAAAACAGACATCTAATTAACTGTAATTCTACTCTATCAAAATATAAAATTCGCATAATAACTTCATTGATAAGTATAATACTTTTAAGGAAATTTGAATACATAGAATAGATCTAAACTGAAGAATATCTCATTACCTAGAAAATGTTTCTTCGTTTTCGCATGCTCTTGTATGTGTCCTTTTACGTAGCAACCAAAAAATATGCAATGAAGACAAGAATGTAGGCGATCCTTATAAGTTTTACATGTATGACATAAACAGCTCACAGCCTGCAAAATAAAATAGCTACTATTAACAATTTTGTACAACTTTTTACATTTTATTTTATATGTAAATGTGTAAATCTGAAATTTTAATTTTAATTTTAAAAAGATTTAAATTTAAAGCAACAATCATTAAATTTTGATATGCACGCTGCATATTACTGAGTATGCTCAGGATGTCATGATCATTTCGACTATTCATTAGAATATAATCTGATTTTTTAACAAATAAAAAATATATTTAATTTATAAAAATAAAATAATGTAGGCAACGGAAAAATTAAAGGAGCCCCGACCGAATTTGAACTCAGGATCCTTCGTTCCGGAAGGCTAGCATTTTCACTGCTAAGCCAAACATCCATCTATTAATGCTTAATTCCGTGTGCCTCATCTCGAATGGCCTAATGGCCCTAAATATCCTCTACAATAATTACTGTAAAATACGCAAGGAATGTGCTAAATGATGTTGATAAAGTATGATATTGGATATCTTTGAATAAACAGCACTATGCAAAACAAGCTGTTTTATGCACTTTTTGAAAACGATATGATAAAATCTACTTAATTTATTGCGTCTATAATTTCTGAAAAATGTAGAAAAATATTCACAGGACAATTACAAAATCATAATTATAAAATTTGAAAATTGTTAATATATCTTTGATATAGTATATAACAGGTGTATCTTTGTAAAAGTATAAAATTGATTTATATAAAATCTAGTATTTGATTAATATTAAATAAGTAAAAAAAGTTTCTTTAATTGATATTTTTTAAATCTAAAATTCTTTCGTAAGATCAATCTGTTATTTTGCTTCTTTGAAGAGAATTAAAATATACATATTGTATGTGTATATACGTATCGTAGAAAATTAATATCATTTTTAGTCACATTTACGAGAGTATTTGAAACCAATTTGTTATTTCGTACAACACTGTAGAGAGTTCACTCTTAATGGTTTTAGAGTACGTGATAGTTTAAATAAACAATTTCGAGACCAGACAAAAACAATTATAGGAGGAAAAATGGCAGTAACATTTTACAATTGTAAAATATTTCTTTTTAAATCCCATGTATACAGCGCTATAACCTTCGGGTTTAGACTTCGAAGAAAATAACCCGATCATTTCATAACCATTGGTTATTCGAATAGCAAAACCAACTTATACCAGTATATACCAGTATTGAGCGTTTATAAAAATATATCGTCGTGACATATCTTTTGATTATCAGATATAGGATGTTGTAATTGTTCAATAAATTTCTGAGTTGTCACATTTTTCAAATTTATATGTAAGGGAAATCCGTGTATTATGGACTAGTGTATAATTCGAGCCAGTAGTGATTTCAATATAAGCATGATAAATAGCACCACTTCTGATTGTGAGATAGAATCATGATTATCTTTTGTCTAGAGCTTGTTGCCACGTTATTTGAGCGAAAAAAGTCGAGTCAGGAAATACGAAAATTGTTAGTACGTACCCTTCCATGTAATTTTATGATTAGTTAAAAGCGAATATTATTGCTTTATACAATTTATATCGCAAAACAGTTTTACGTGCTCTTCCACAAAATCTTAAGATAAGATATTTTAGAATTGTAGTGTAAATACTTTTTGATGCTTTAGCGCTACTTATAAGTAATTCGTTGTAGGCACTCTCGTGTAATTTGAACCATGTAAGAATATGCGAAGGAAAAAGAAAGAAATTCAGAAAACAAAAGCCAAGACCAATAAAAAGCAAGACATTTCGGTAGAGAATGAGACTTGTCTCATATATGGAGAAGATTATCAGGCAGACTGGATTCAATGCGAACAATGTAAAGGATGGTCGCGTGAAAACTGCGCTGAACTAATTATCGATATGTATTATTATTGTGATTTTTATTTACATCAATATTTTTTACTAATATTTTTCAATCTTTTTTTATTTTTTATAACATTATGTAACCTTTTATTTCTTAATGTAATACTAATATAATAGTTATTATTTCTTATATTATTTTCTAATATAATATTAATATAATCGTTAATATAATATAATAATATGTTATTATTTGTACTAAGGCAATAACAAAATTATTTTACACTTCGGTCCGAGTTACACGGACACTGCTTCAAATTTCAGTTAATTTTTGCAAAAAATTGTGCATAGATTAATTAAATTTGGTAGTGTAGGCTTGAGAGATATAGAAAGACCTGTTTACGACCAATGCCGTGTGACGCAGTAAAGAGGCACGAGATTTATAATAGTAGGAATCCCAAGAAACCTGTCAAATTTTTTTTGTTTTTTATTTCTTTTTAAATTATTTTATACGTAGAGGTAATAAATATTATTTACTACCTCTACATAGTACAAATAAATATTTAGATACGCATATATTTTTAAACGTCTGCATAAAATGATAATAAAGTAAATGAAATATTTTTATTTTTGAAATTTTATGTATTATTTCTGAAACTTTCTTAATATCAGCATGTACACACGTTTCGTAAAGACAATTATTATTAAAAAATCTTTTTATATGTAAGAATAAAAGCTTTTTTATATTCACGTTTTTGCTACTATCGAATTAATTTAAAAAATTATAAAAACATATTTATTATAGCATCCGAGAATCAAAATCCAGAAAATCAACAAAAGACCATTTCGAAAGCTTTATTAAAAATGTTTGTTAATTTTTATTAATTCTTACAAGCATTTCTAATAAAAATTTCGAAATGGTCTTTTAATTAATTCTTTTATTAATTTCACAGATTTCGATGCTAGATAAATATATTTCCTTAATTTTTTGTTATTTCTTCGATAGTAGCAAAAACGCGATAACTAAAAATTCTACAAAGTTCTTGCATATAAAAAATTACTTTTGGCAATGATTATCTTTACGAAACGTGTGCGTATTTTAATATTCTTTCGAAAATTTCGTAAAAATAATAAAATAAAACTTTAAAAATAAAAACATTTCTCTGTAAAAATATTTTATTTATTTTATTATTTTATTAATAAATATATGCCTATCTAAATATATATCAAATATTTATTTGTACGTAGTAAATAGTACTTTTTCATGTACATATAAAATAATTAAAGAAAAATTTTTAAACAAAATAAACAATTTGACAGTGCAGATTTCGATTATTACTTCCCGACTTTCCTTTATTATTAGTCTCGCGTCTCTTTGCTGCACTACATGGTCGAAAACACATTTTTCTTTACCTCTCATACTGTACACCAATTGCTCTCCATACCAAATATAAAAAAAATGTTACAAGGTACATTGAACAAAACGGTCGAACATGACACGAATACTTTTCGATACAGATTTATTATATGCAAGGAGATCAAAATCGGTAAAGAGTTATGTAATCTTTTTTTGTAATTTTTATTTTCTATAATATTTCATAAACTTGCTTTTAAAACAGTCAGTTTCCAATATTGTTTATCTTATGATTATCAATAGAACCGTGCATAATCATAAACAGATTTCAAAACAGTAATTATTTTTTAAAATTTTTGCTGAATTTCTGTAACTCAATCTTCAGTAATTTGAATCTTTTGTCTTGTACTATTGTTTTTCTTATGATTATCAATAGAACTGGGAAGAAGAGAGAGAATGAAGGAAATGGGAAGAGGAGTAGGCTTTAGAAATAATTGAAAAATACAAACGTTATCAATGTTACGATCGTCTGATATAAATGTCTGAATGTTTAGAGTCTATATAATTAAACACACTATAAATTTTCCCCCCTCTTTTTTACTTAGCACATGTATACAATTGTATAACTAAGCACATTTTTTATAATATAATATATGTATGCGTGATTCTTATCCTTGTGGATGAATAATGACAGAGATTTAAATAAAAAAAATACATTACATCATAAACACATGTATATCACAAAACAAACACACACGTGCGCGCGTACAAACATCTGTATAGTTATAAAGAATTCAAAATTTATACTGTATTATCCAAATAGTAGTCATGTAAAAACTAAAATCCATAAAACCAATTTTCTCTACTTCATTCTTATAATTTATCTTTAAATTTCGTTGTGCATTAATACATTTTTAAACATCCCGCCATCAATTCTCGCCGAAAAATAATATACAATACTATTCTTAACATATATAAATGTCATATGATAAATGCTATCGAAGGAGCAACGAAGAGGTTAAATGTATAATTGAGAGAGTAACTGACAATGAGTGAGAATTGAATATGAATGAGCGAGAGAGCAAACGTGCGTGTTTTTTTGTTTTTGTGTGTGTGTGCATGCGTGCGTATGTGTGCGCGCGCCCACGTGTGAGTGAGAAATATAAATAAACCAAGAGAAAGATAGAGAAAAAAAAACAAGAAAATATGACAGACCCCGAGCAAGCGAGACGCAAGGGATAATGTGGAGGATCCCATGGAAAAAAAGCGTGACAAAAAAACCTTGATAACGAACAGCACGCGAGAAGAAGACAGGCGTACCTTCCTGATGCGCGCCTCGGTCGATGTACTGGTCACAAAATACGAGTGTATCACTTTGTACGGTTGGATACCTTTGGCTGCTTTAAAATTATTCAAATGTATGCAGCCATGGTCGCTCATCTCAGGCTGGCAGGAGCGGTGCCGCCGACCTAGTCGCACGTCGTCCTCCTACTCCTCTGCCCTCTCCGCTGCGACTCCTGACGTCCAGTGCTGTCGACAGCTCTCGTAGAGATCCCCCAGTGGCTCGAATGCAACGTGCACAATGTCAATTTCTCAAGAATAACAATGACAGCGACGGCGACAACGACGTGGGGGGTGTAACTCGCTGCTGGCCTTGGCGTGTCGTTGACATGGGAAAGAAGGGTGGGCCTCTGGGGAGTATGAGCGTAAACAAGAGTAGGCCTCTTTCTTCCGGTCGCGTGCGAAAATGCGATCGGTCGATCGGAGTATAGGATTGCTGTCAACCGCAACGGAAGAGAGAGCAAGAAACGCAGTGAGCAATGGCGAGAACGTAGAGATGGAAGGGGGAAGGAGAATGATACGACGCGACGCGGCGTGGCACAATCATCAATGCGTAAGGCGACACCATGTATACGCTTTCTGCTCTCGCTTGCTCTCCGTCCAATACTCGACACGTCCCCGAGCGCTTGCCACGTTCCCGCTTTTACTTCTGTTTGACTACGGACACCAGCCGGTCACTGCCGACGACCGACGCCTCGTGTCGCCGGCGAAGGGAGGCGTCATTGCGACGAGCACGGGAGCGACATCTGCCAAATGATACGATCAACAATTTATTTCGAAATCTACAAGCAGTGTTGAAAATTTATAATTCACGTTACGTATGCTCTATCATCACAGACTTTTCTATATATTACTAAATTGCTAAAGACCATTCTACAATTGCATTGGCCTAGTTTACACCGAACGTATTTAGTATGCACCAAATAGTTATTTCCTATGAAATAAATTGACTCATTGGTTGATCAGCTAGAATTTACTATTTGATGCGTATTAAACACATTCGGTGTAAACTAGATCATTGTCATAAACGTAAAGGCTGATTTATAGAGGCCGTAAACTGTTAACTTATACCGAAACTATAAAATTACGACCAATGCATGGTTACGCACAACAGAATCGAGTAACGCGATTAGTCAAAATTTTATAGTTCGGTATAAATTAACAGTTTACGGCCTCTATAAATCAGTCTTAAGGCTGTAAAAATTTCACCAATCATAGTCGATTATTCTTCGATCGTAAGAAGAATATTCGACTATGATTGGTCATTTTCTTACAATCTTACATTTATAACCACGCTTATGCAATTGTAGAATAGCCTTAAGCCTCTATCAGACTACAAATTGAGATTGAGATTAGATTGGAATTTGACCAATCAAAACAATGTTTACAAAATTACTTCATATTAGCTTTATTCTAATTGGCTGAATTCCAATTCAATCTCAATTTCAATTCGTAGTCTGATACAGGCTGTAGGGGTTTTCTATATAGTCGCAAGTCGCGAGTTGCCTGTTGCAACGGCCAACGAGCGTTGAGCTTAACATACGGTGCTTGACGGTTATTGGTTGTCGTAAAAAGTAACTGACAACTTGCGACTATTGTAGAACGGAGGCCATCACACGTATATTTCCGTAACCGTAATCATAAGAAATTGAGCAACAGGATTGGTCGATTCGGCCGATTAGGGTGCGTCCCGATGGATAAAGAAATAGCGGAACAAAATAGTAACGGAAAGGAAACTAGAGTGATTCCGTTTTCTGCTTTTTCGTAGCCGGGTTCCCCATGGCAAACATTTTAACGGAACGGAACAATAAACGGAATCATTCTGATTGGTTAGCTCTCCATAATTTCGATAATATAATTAAGAAAAATATTTAACATTGTAAAATTTTGCGAAACTTGATTCTGATGTAACTAATTCGATGCTTTGTCCATCTTCAGAAATAAAAAATTTGGAATCCGTATAAATTTTGCCGATCTTTGAACTAACCATTCTATATAACCGGCTTTATAAAATAATGATAAATGATCAAATCCGCCAGCAATTAGCAATGAATCGCTGTAATCCTACTGATATCCATTAACTTGTGTGCACGTCTCTTTTTGTAACATTTTTAAGTCCGAATTATCTAGCATTATAAATTTCAAAGGCAAAGTCATTCGTTTTGAAGCAGAGCTAGAGAAAATTGTACCTGGAAAGTAAAATAATTACCCTAATAGCCAAATGCTAGCAGAATGCTGGCAGTATGCCAGCAGATCCAAGCATGAATATTCAACAGATTCCTGTCCACTGTGTC
>VBVQ01004313.1:0-10094 GCA_011636635.1 Tetramorium simillimum | reverse complement strand
CTCGTGCACACGTACATACCCTTCGCCGGCTCTGCGTTGACAGCTCCTGCCCGAATGACCCGTCCATTTTCCGGCACGCGAAATCGGTAATAAGTCGAGGCGAGCTCTTCTTGCGTGCTGTTCCGCTCTGGACGATTCCGTAATAGCTGTTATTTTTATGTGCCTGCTTCTCGCGAACGAAGTCATCGGAGGGAACGAACTTCATCGGAATGCTCTGGTATCCGTGCTCGCTTTCCGTGGCGAAGAAGGGAATCTAGGTACATCTGCCTGTCCGGGGAATTCTCAAACTCTCCTCGGACGTATTTGAAACGTTCGTGCTTCTTCTGCGATTGCAGTAAGAAACTTTGGCAGTTAGCGAGCACAGTGTCTGATATGAAACTTGATAAGCCAGTTTTTACGTCAACGATTCTTTCGCCATTAATTAAACATCCACGAAACATCTTGGAATAAGGTTCCCGCTGTTAGGCGATCTTTGATCTTTCAGATACTTTCTCGTCTGTTTCTTTTTTTTTTGTAAAAATCTGCTTCAGATTTAACACGCGCGCCGCGGAATTCCTAATTATCCATTACGCAGACAATCCTCTTCTTTTCCACCAATTAGCCTGCCTCGCCGCGAATCCTCACCGTCGTCAGTTTAGAGAACAATGCTCCACGCTGTGCGCGTATCTGTCCCTCTCGCGTTGCTTCCCACGTGGAAACGCGACGCCTGAGTGGGACCTTTCATCGACGCTCGATGTGTCACCGCGCCTGGGAAGGCTCGTCCTCGATGCGCCGCGTCGCTTCACGCTTCCATTCCAATTGCGAATTATGCAACGCGCCCAGGTGGTTCCAATCCGCGCGATATTTTCACGCCGTTTGACTGCACTCGCGTGACAGAAAGAGTTCTCTCGCGAGACGTGTCGCGTTTGTCGCGTCTTCTTCGTGCGCGAACGCGTTTCGTGCTCGTGTGCAAGAAATATTCTCCGGATGTTGGAAATTATTGAAATACATTCCTGTTTAATCAGGCCGGCGAGATACTAATGTTCACTTCGGCCAATGTAGATTAACTTTAATCTCGGTTTAACTTACCGTGTATCTTTTTCCAATTCTTAGAACTAGAGAAAAAGATACAGAGAAATATATTCTACCTACGAGTAAATATACTTGTTCTAAGTATATTTGATAAGTTTATATATACGCAAATCTATTATAAAGTTATCATAAGGCTATCAAGCTAAAAGCTATCACATTTACTTAAAACGTATTCTGGACTTGTGACGAGTATCAAACTATTATTAAGAAAATATTCTTTAAAAAAAGTTAAGCTAAAAAAAGTTATTACTGAAACAAAATAAAATAAGTAATTGCTTTTCTCGTTTGTAAAATATTTTTCTGTGTGTGAGAAGTTGAATCTAGATTAAAGTTAATTTATATTGAAATGGACATAAATAAGCGAGCGGTCGATGTTATCGAGCATCTTTTCGGGAGGTTCCGTTCCCGCGACGGTGGCCGCTTCTCACGTCCGCGACTCGTGAAGAAGGAGCTAACGATGAGATAATTACCGGCTGGCGGCTGCAGCGCGCGCCCATTGTTCACCACCGATCCGGACGTTGTACGCACGTTCCTCCGTCGACGGCTTCGTATCTCGGCTTCGATGACTCATGAGCGTGCCATGCGCGGCAAATAACGTACGCGGTGGAAAGTATGCTTTATACCTGCAAGAAGTATATAGCCGGAATTCGCGTTGCGAAATTGTGTGTCCAATCCTCGCTCTATCGGAAATGCAAATTCCTTCGTACTTTTCCCCGGTCCGATTTTTCAATCGATCGCTGCAAAGTGACTCACAAGCGACGCGAATGAACGGAATCGAGGATTAATATCTTAAATTCTCTTATAAATAATGTAATAAGAACCTGAATATTTCTTCCGATGGTATTTTTGTTCAAAAACGTTTTCATAAAAAGAGAACGAGTTATCTTCCCTGCGTTTTATTCACAATTACGCAAAGCTTTGACTTGTAAATAGACACGAAAAAGATTTCTTAGCATTTTTGTCAAGCTGAACTTGTTAAGCTTGATTTAAATATAAAATGAGTTTGAGTATAAAACCGACTTAATGGCCCAGTTCTTAAAAGTTGCCGAAGAAACTCGCGACGGAGAGATCCGAAAAATAAGAATTCCACTATTCTTCTAATAATTTGCACCGTGGAGAAGTTTCGGATGTAAGAGGCCTGTAAGGGTATAATCAGTTCCACGTCAATCATCTCGCCCGTTTAGAGACAGCCCATCATGCGTTTTTTTTTTTTACAAAGGGCGCAAACCGCCGAGAGTACCGCGAGGTGTCGGGAGACGACTCACGCTGTGAAATTTAATAATTTCTATTGTTCGACGTCTCTCTCTCCGCGCACGGAATGCACGAGAGACACCTTCGGCTTTTTTTCTTTCTCTTTTCTGGTTTGTCCCGGCGACCATACTCGGAACCTCTTCTACGCACGTCCTTCTGCCCCGCCAACGGAAGCGGCGAAGAAGGGGATAGTGACGGCAAGGAGGTCGCTCATGTAAGAGACTCGCGGGTTATCCTTCGAATTATGCGATCGGCACGATCCCGGCTCGTCGGGCACGATCGCCGGGGATCGATAGCGCGAGTCGAGGAAAAGTACGCTGCAGCTTCTCCTCCGCCCCCTTCTTTTGCATCTGCCCTCTCCGCGCCGCGCCAAGTACGTCAGGCTCTCCTTCTGATCCACTCGTTACGTGTTTATTTTGCAATTATTACGTTCTCGCGTCTCTGGCATGTCGACGTACATCATCGCCGATTAACGGACGCGGGAGTTGTGCAAAGAAACGTGCGTCTAACATGGGGAAAGCCACCGCAGACCTGGTGGGCGTGTTTGCGAATGTATTTATGTAGGTGCGCCTCTTGTTCCAGTGGCATGCTTCCGGTGAAATATGGGAAGCTATTACCAAAAGTCCATTCTTTTCACGTACGCTGTGATAAACATCTCGTTATTTTCAAAAGCACATTTTAAGTGCTCCAGTTCATTCCCGATTATTTTTATTTTATTTTCTCTCAGATTTTATCACGAACGATGATTTACGAAATTAACATTTTTCATTCAATAACTTTAATAACTGCGAGTTGTAATTTATTTTTTATTTAAATCAAGCACTTGGCAAGAGTACTAAGAAGTCTTTTTCTTGTCTATTTAGACGTAAAGCAATACATCGGATTTTAATTTATTGTTGCAAAATTTCAAATTATATAATGTTACAAATGTTACAAGTCGGAGTTACATCGCGTAATTGCGAATGAAACGCAGTGAAGGTTACGGCACTCGTCTTCTTCCTGCGAGCCGATTCTTCGTATGTAAGCGAGGAATCCATCTTCACATGAGCCATTTCCCACGCGTCTTCACGAACGGCTGAATTAACATGCGACCGAGCAGGCAGTCGATCGTGCAACCCGCACGTGAACGTTTCCACTTTTCACTTTTCACCTTTTCGTCTCTCACACATACAAATCTCTCCTCTATTCAAACCTTACGTGTTCGCGTGCCGAAAAATAAAAAAGGTTACTCGAGTACGAGTTTCGGCAAACTCATGTGAAAATTCTCACTTCTTATCATCCCCTGACACGCGAAACTTTCACTGTTTACCTTCTCATTTCTGAGAGAATATTAAATGATCGATGCCTTCGAAACAGAATAGGATAGGTCGCGTTCGAGAGGAATTAAATATATTACAAAAATTATAAATTCAAATTTTTCTTTTCAATCGTCTCGATTCTTTAATTATCGCAAGTTCAGTTTGTTGGGCATCGAGTCTGCGTTTTACTCGCATTCAAGACACGAGATCAATGTAGATCGAGAAAATCGAGCAATAACGCGTTTATTGCGCTTAATAATACGCGCCTTCTCGTATCCGGATGCGGATCCCGAGAAAAGTACGGCCGTGGCCGCTGACCGATCGCTTCGAATGGCGATTGAGATCGGGGGATCGATCGTAAATAACAAAGTTCATCGCTCGACTTTCAGATCGGCCCCGCCGGAGCGAGCAGGAGGCGACTGGACTCGCCTATGCCGGGCAGGACGGGAGGACCCAGCAACAGGAGCAGCAGGTGCAGATCTCGGAAGTGTGAGAGGAAAAATCGTTGGTGAGAGACGCGGAAGAGAGACGTCGTGAGGGACGTGTCCCTTTTTGCCGGAGGCTATTTTTTTCTCGCGCGAAAACACGCCGCCGCGGAAGGATGTCGCGAGGAACGGGACGCTCGACGCTTCTCGCGTCGTTCTCGGCGTTGCTGATGACGATGCTAATAACGATAACGTCCTGGCGAACCGCCCACGCTCACGTGGCTCTGACGTTCCCGCGAGCCAGGCACTACGATCTGGACTTTCTGGACAACGCCAGGACGCCGGCGCCATGCGGCATGCCACGTGGTGAGTTTGTTATTAATGTTATTATCCGTGTGTACAATATACATATCTGAGATTACAAACGTTTATCTTTATCTTTCTTAAAGAATTTCTTAATAGCTGATTTGGAATCAAGTCTTCCTTAGCGAGAAAGTATATTAATTGGAAAAATATATATTAGTTATTTTTGAATAATTACAATAAATATTAAAAATATAGATAAACTGAAATATTCCCTCATTTCAATTTTTCAGAATATATTTAAAGTACAAAAGTTAGATACACTTTATGCTGATAATAAAATCAAGTTTGTAATTAACTTTAGAAAATAGAAAGTAATGATAACATACTGCAAAACGTTAGTAATCTCGAGCACTCTCCGAAATATGCAAATTCTTCGGCGGAGTATCGGAGTCGCGTGGGAGGTAGAAGCGTAAATACGCGCGCATGACAGAGATTTTGAGTTTCCTGTCGGAATGCCGTCGATGGCAATCGAGAGTGCGACGGGTTCTCCGGAAACCGCGGCGAAGGCACTTTTCGCGCGAGAGTCGCGCGCTCGTCTCCGACAGTCCGGGGGAGCGGTGCCGGGGGAGGGTTGAATGCATGGAGCGCGCAGGGGGCACGGATTTCTATGGGAAAACGACATTAACGCGGACGCTCGATCTCCCTCTCCCCAGTGGAGGATACAGCCCGCCGACGTCGCCGCCAGTCAGTCCGATTCGAAGCGACTTTCACCGGCTTGCACGAAGGGAGCGCGAGCCTCACGGTACTCGCGGGCATTACCTTTCATGTTTTATGCGTACCTAACCACCGATACTCAGGGCCGCATCTATGTAGAGGGGAAGAGCGAGGCTGACCGTCAGAATGATCGCGACGCGACCTTCCTTCTCCTCAAAGAAAGAATTTCACGCTTAAACGCACATGAAGTGCAAGAGATCTAGATATGTGAAAGTTACGTTGATAATTAATTAGATGTTTAATCTACTGAACATAAATTAGAAAAATATCGCGAGGTTTCACATTTCTATCGTTTCCTCTTCAAAGCCTTGCGGAGCGAAAGAGCCGAGGCAAAAAATCGATTGTCTTTCTTGTACATTCTCGCGATAAGAAGCGTGTCTCGAAAAATCGACAGGATGTTATTATTTACTCTCTCCCGGGCCTCTAACTTCGTTTTTCTAATTTTCTTTCGAATGAACATAATGACGGAGCCAGCGGGGTGGAAAGCTGAGAAAAAAAAAAGGATCGTAACTGTTACGATCGGTGTTTTCACATTGTTGCGCCGCGCGGCGCAACGCAAGCCGCGAGGTCGTCGCAATTACCTTGCTCGGTGTCATCGATCCTCCCTCCACCCCCTCACTTTTCCTTGCGAAAGCGTAATTAAGACCACGCCGTAGATGGCACCGCGCGGGCGTTACGCAAGCGACAGAGAAAAGAGAGATATCATTATTCTCTCCCGTGTGGGTAACGCGAATTATTCCCCCGAGTTAGCCCGAGGAAAAGGAGGCGACGTGTCTTCTTCTCGTCGCGCAGTACTCCTTTCCGTATACCGACTCCGCGCCGCTCTCATTTATCCACCTTCTCGCTCATTATCGGGGCGGTGATTAATTTGTACCACGCCACGTTGTTCTCTCACGCGTCACACGAAATTGCGAAAAAGTCGCCGTAACCGGTCGTGGAAAATTGCAGCTCGAACCGCGCGCGTCACGCTACATAAGTGCGTGCGGTTGCGTAGTGACATTTACGCCGACCGTAATTGACGAATTAAAAGATTGCGATTGTATCTCCTATTTGCCGACACTGCTCGATTATGCGGTCCAATTATGTATTATTATATTACTTTTCGACGTTAAGTTTCTTTTATTCGATAATTAAGGAATCTGCGATGAAATGAAAGAAAAAAGTCTAATTTTCTATCTGATAAAAAACGCGTTTTTAGTTCAATTTTTAATATTCTATAATAATTATAATTTTTACGTGTTGAATAAGAAATAACGTTGTTTATAACAAATTTGTATTTCAGAAAAAGTTTCTGGAACTTTTTGTCGCAAATGTAAATCTATACAAACTGCTGTTTTATTTGTTTACTTTATTCGCGAATGTTCATTAACGTTGCCTTGCTTCACATTCATTTCGCGATTGAGGTGATTAAAACTAACCGCGGTTTGACTTGACTGCCTTTAACGATTGCGCTAACGCATACCGGCTGCGCGAACACGGTAATAAATTTTTCTTTCCGCGATTGTAATTTAATCGAGCCGCTCCGACGGTTCCGCTCGGTCACTGGAAGAGAAGAACCGCTTTCCTTCCGGAGACGCTTGGGGAAGCGGAAGAGGCCGGTATTACAGTAATACCGGAAAAGTTGATTAAAAGTACCGGAGGGTAATCACTTATTTGCATTTATATTAAATTAATGCATAAACGCCTCGCGGATTTAGCGCGTCCTCTAGCATGAGACCATTCCCCTTTTCTCGAAGTAATTATCGTGATAAAAGAGTCGTAAAGTAATTACGTGAAATATCGCAATTGTATCGCACAGGTAGATATCTGTCCCATTGCTGGCTCCTAATTTCATTTCTCGAAATCTTGATTGGGATCAAAATATTCGCTCAATAAACCTTCGGGGAACGTGTACGTGCGATTAAATTCATCTACGCACGTAGGTCTGTGTTACGTGACCTTTTTTCTTAAAGCGAGCGGTGAAATTTTGCATGGTTTACATTTGATACATCTTCGTTCGGAAGTTCCGGCTCGTTCGAAAGACTCGATGGAATGCTCGATGAAAGGCCGAATGTAAATTAATAGGCGAGAAATGTCCCGCTACGGACATTCCCGGAGTGCCTCTAGATCGCGACGTGTCGGCGCTAGGTGACCTCCGGAACAGGTTGGCGAACAGGAGGCGAACGAGGCCAGAATCAGGCCTCGTCGCGACTTTTAACAGCGACGAATTTTCGGAATCAATCGCCGGCGGTGCGGAAAGCGAAACCATTCGTCATTGTCCGACAATAACTTTATTTGCGGCATTACGGACAGAGTTTTGATATTTCAAATGTCGTTTTTCAGGCCACATCAAGACGTCGTTACTGGCAGGAAGCAATTTCAACGTCACATGGCACCTCGCCTATCCCCACAGGGTAAGTAAAGCTCCCACGAGCTCCTTTGAGACGTTTTTTTTTTATCGCGTCATACGCGGCCTATAAAACGTTGCGAAGTGAATGAAACAACTAGACATCGGAATCACGAGTATGCATATTGAGTTTGTGCAATGTAATAATTGCAAAGTAGATGCAGGCAGCATCAGGACTTGGCAGGAGAGCGAAGAAAACGTCTTCGAAAATTAATTAGCGAGAGTAACGGGAATGGATATTAAAAATAGACTCGAGGAATTCTACCTTCTTGAATATTTTACGACATTCTCATTGCGCTCTGACGCAACGTATATGCTACGCGCGCGATGTGTGCCTGCTTTGCGGTACGGAAATCTCCATTTTACGGCATCAAATTTTATGCGCACGAAGAGAGTTTCTACTTTATTTTATTTTCCCGACAATATTAAATTATTGCGTCGCGTGGCCCGCTCGCTCGCTACGATCGAACGGAAGAACCCGTTCCCGAATGAATTATCGCATCGCACGGCCCTCGTGCCGCACGAAACGTCTCGCTCGGATTTCTCGCGAATTCGCGCGAGGGAGAAAGGAAAACAAAACGCAACACGCTCGGTCACCACCACCACCACCATGTCGGCGTTAAATTCGCCGCGCGTTACACATCCGCACTTCGGCACGGCTACCGGCCGTACTTAAAAGTCGTATCAGCGGTTACGTGAAGACCGGATAAAATCGCGCACCGTGCGTTTTATTATTTCGCACATCGGGACCACTTTCTCCGTAGCGCCGACCACTTTCCGGTCTCCGCGTCTCGTCGGCCGACGCGGACGTAAAATGCGTTTCGGCATAATGGAGCATTCTTCGTGCGCCGCGAGTATATCCGCGTAACTCCGCGGGACTTCGAGGTCTCACTCGGTCTATCTCTCTTTTTTTTTTTATATCTCGGTAATTAACCCTTTTACACAGCGCGCACATTACGTGAGTTTTAATAACGGCCGGCCGTTTCCAAGGCTTTCTAAGTAGCGTGAATTAAAGTTCGTGCGGCTCGGGTCGATTAAAATCTAGATTTAAATCCGGATAAATTGTATTTAAATTACTCATCGATTCGCACGCACGTTACCTATATGATCGAAGTCGACCGAAAGAGAAAGCTTTACGAGACTTCGGAGAAAGCACTTTACTGATCGTGAAGCGTGAGATTAACGAGACGCCGCGTGTTGTCAAAACTTTAGGAGACCGTCAACGAGATGGTCCTCGCTTTATTAAAATCCATTCTTGTCGTTATCCGTCGATTGTGAGAAAACGAGAAAAGGAGAGAAGGAGAGAGATTGAAAGAGAGACTTTTACGAGCTTTCGTGGAAAGCGTGGTCGGATAATGAAGCGTTGCAATGGGAATTGCGGAAATACTGTACGTTATCAGAGCGTTATATAGGCCCGTAAACGATATGACGTCTTCCTTTATTAAAATCTGAGAGGGAAATCTCTACGAGCCTCCGCAGGCGAGCGTTATTACGCCGCGAAGAGTCGGATCATATCTGTCATTATCAATCATATCGGAAACTTGCAAGGCCGCACAAAGATCTGTTTAGTGAACTTGATTTTTATAAAATTATCGACTAGGAGAGGACCTTCTCCCCCTTGCCGTTTTTACACGCCTACAGATATAAATCCATTGTGACCAGTGTCCACGTACCTATCTCAGTAATGCAGGAAATAGGTATTTTTATGACTAATAAATCAATAGTGACATATGTCAACCTTTGACATATCGTAAAGAATAGAAGAATGGAATAAATAGAAGAATAGAATAAATAGAATAAGATAGAATAGAAACATGCATTGGAAAGTTTATCTTAAATAACTTCTTTGAGACCAAAACGTACCCTAGCATAAAGAATCTTTATTCTATTATCTTTAAGACTAAGTGTTTTTCTTATATAAAAGAATTATATTCCCCTTTTTTGGAAAGTAACGCATCCCTTAGGATAGTATAAAAGCAACACGATCGACTGCATCCGGCAGTCGTCGAGTTACCGAGCTTCGAGTATCATCTAAGTAACAACGTTGTAAAATTTTTGTTTAAATAAAGTTTATTTTTAATACAAAGAATAAAGACGATTCTTACAAATGGTGGCAGCGGTGCGGGATAGTGAGTGAAGACAAGTAAAGTCTAATCGCTTTTACTTCAAGACAATATACTAGTTGCATCTAGTTACTTCCAAGGAAGCAAGAAGACTATCCTGCTCTACCGAACTTATCGCAAAAAACTACACTGGCGTGGAAATACAGAACGGTAAGAGAAATTATTACATCCGACACCTCATCGGACAGTACCGTCTGTAGTAATATACTAGAATCAAAAATTTTTGTGACCGCTCCAATGTCGCGAGCACAGAGTCCTTCCCGCGATTCCGCGTTAACGTTAAACGTATTAGCGGAGAAAATGCTTCAAATCACGGAAGCTATAAAAGACCTGAAAATTCAAGTGACGGAAATACGAGCGGATAAACGCGAAAATGAACAACGCCAGGAGATAGTAAACGAAGCAATCGGGCTAGAAAGACTCGGAACTTCAATCAAATTATATAATAAAGCATTACATC
>VBVQ01004312.1:267-15214 GCA_011636635.1 Tetramorium simillimum | reverse complement strand
CCTCAATGACCAACCCCTCGGAAAAATTAGATTTTAAATGGACATGAAAATGTTTAATTATCTTGAAATTTCTCAAAAGCTTGAAGGACCTGCGGAGCTAAACGACTTTGACACGCAGCGGACACGAATTCCTTAATTTCACAGTTTCGGTACAATGCACTGAGAATCCTATTTTGTTGTATGAACAAAATGGGATTTTAATTTTGTTGAATAAAACAAAAAGTTTAGTTAAATTTTATTTGAAAAATTTGGTTGCTCACTTTTTGTTTATACAACAAAATAGGATTCTCAGTGTGCTTTTCGCCTCAACTATAGTTTTTTAATATTTCTAACAAAAAGAAATACGATTAACTTAACTGTATGCATTATTATCGTTAGAAATATAAAATTGTGGTTGATGCCAAAAGCAACTATATATTTTTCTCTCAGTGCATTGTGCCGAAACTGTGAAATTAAGGAATTCGTGTCCATTGTGTGTCAAAATCGTTTAGCTCTGCAGGTGACCATTTTTTTCTCAGTGTGCAGACGACATTTACAGTAGTCAAGTCTACGTGAATGGACCGCCTTTGCTTTCTTTAATAAGTCTATCAGTGACAATTTGTACCGCAATCATTGCAAAATTGTACCGTTAATAATAGCGTAGGATCTCTGTTGAATTGTTGTTAATTCCGTCACGGTGATGATTTCTCTCTGTTACAGTGTGCCAAAGTATAGACATAAGAAATAACGTGAACCAATTCAGCAAACTGAAGGGATGCCGGGTGGTCGAGGGGTTCGTACAAATTCTCTTGATCGATCGGGCGGATCTAGACTCCTACACCAATGTGAGCTTCCCCGATCTGGTCGAGATCACTGGATACCTTATATTATATAGGTACGGCTATTTCTAGATTAATTAGCGCTATGGATATATCAAACGTAGCTCGCTCTTTCATTAGCCGACAATCTGACGATCCCACATACTGTAGCCACGCGCCCGTTCGCGCGTCTGTTTCCAGGGTAAGCGGACTGAAAACCATCGGCCACGTGTTTCCGAATCTGACGGTCATCCGCGGTCACTCTCTCTTTATCAATTACGCCTTCGTGGCGTTCGAGATGATGCACCTTCAGGAGATCGGTCTCCCCTCGCTGACCAACATTCTACGCGGATCCGTGCGAATCGAGAAGAACCCGACGCTCTGCTACGTCGACACCATCGACTGGGACATCATCGCCAGAGCTGGCAAGGGAGGGCACTTCATAAAGGCAAGCAGTCTCTCTTTTTTTTTTTATCTCGGCGCAACATTTATAAATAGGAACGACGAATTATTATTAGAAACATTCGATGGCCAAGATAAGTAAGTTTACTCGAAGAGACTCGGGCCGACAGTCCTATCTTCGCTCGGCATCGTTCGCCGACGCACCGACGACAACAAAATAATACAATCGTTTATCGATAATCATCTGGGGTTCTTTTTTTTTTCGAAAGGATCGCGCGAGCCTCGCGATATAGTCGCCTACAACAATATTGTAGCCTCAAATGAGAGTATTATTAATGCGCGCGACTCCGTCACGCTTCACAGCCTCTTTCCTATCAATGAATTCTCAAGAGACAAGAAACCACCCAAGGCGGAAGCGATGTTAAAAAAATTACTTCATTCACTTTACAGTGAATGTGCGAGGTACCGTAATAACCCGTGGAAAATAACTCGAAGCCTATAACGAAGAGAGAAATACGTGAGAAATACGGCGTTATTGTGACGCGACGCTTTGCCGTGATACGTAATGTATGTCTTTCTGAGGCAATCAAATCACTTCGGTTTCGCCTGAGTTCGAGCCGCGCACGACACGCGTATAATCGAGTAATACAAGCGCGCAATATGATAGATATCTACGATGATAAAACTTTTGTGTGTGAATTTCCCTTTTTACTCGTTCGAACAATCAATCAACTTTCGCTTTTTGTCTCATCCTCGTATAAGTAGTGTCGAATATCCTGTGAAAAGCGTATCGTTACGAGAAACGGCACAACGGTATTGATCATCGAATACGAGCCTTTCGCAATGTGTTTTTCGACCTTCGTATCGGCTTCGGCGTAGTATACAGTCTTGTTTCTTCTCGTACTTTCTTACACATGGCTCCGCCCGGTAGCGAAAGAATTTCCTACGCTCCGCTAAAAAAGCCCGACGCGCTCATTTCTCCTTCTCGATGTACATACAGATTACATTTCGTTGATTCGCGTGGCATTTGAAAAGATAAGATACGTAAGTATAAAATAAGATCAATTATGCGGGGAGATAATGGGCAAAGTGACTGGATAAAATTCCGACGACATATATACATGTAAAAGGCATTGAATTAGAACTGTTAATGTATTTTTGTTATTTCAACATGCCAATATACTTCTCGATCTAAATAGCGGCAAATCTTTTCTCACTTGATTATTGCAAAAAAAACTCTTTGCGATAGAATGGAAATAAATGTTAAAGCGACGTTTCGAGAGAGGGAAATTACGTGAACACCCATAAGTAAATAGAACTGTATTTGCAATGCATTCGTATTTTGTTTATAGGATAACAAGCCGATGAATGGTTGTCCGATGTGCGACAAAAAATGCCCGGCAAGACACACAAAACCCGATCAAACTCTGTGCTGGAATCAACAACACTGCCAAAAAAGTAAGCTATTACGGCACTCGATTACGTTTTGATCGTTATATGTGTATACAAATTTTTCGGTTGGATTTTTTCGAAATGGAAATAAAATTAAAATGAGCAACAGCGATGTTAAATATATTTTTTTTTAATTTTGATTTGAATTTGCTTAAAAAATTTTATTCAATTGCTTGTTGCATATTGTGGAAAATTTACATTTTAACTCTACAAGCGTCATATATACATACATCTAGTTAAAATGCCTTTACGCAAGTACAATGGTTCTACCGTTTGCAAGTTATTATTTATTTAATTCACGAGGTTGATGAGTTCGCCATCTCTTTTTAACGTAAGCGATTTGTGTCTTTACAGTATGCGATCGGAAGTGCGAGGATAAGTCTTGCAACGCTACAGGAGAATGCTGTCATCCACTCTGCCTGGGCGGTTGTACGGGACCGACGGCTAATGATTGCGTCGTTTGCAGAAACGTGGTGGTGAATGACCGGGAATGCAGAGAGCGTTGCCCGAAGTACAGATACGAATTCATGAATCGGCGTTGCATCGAGGAGCTGGAATGTCGTCAGATGGTGAGGCCGCGCGAGGCACCGGATACCGTGAAGATGCGACCGTACAGGCCGTTCAACGATAGCTGCGTGATGGAATGCCCGGCGGGTTACATGGAGAGCGAGGAGCGTGTGGGCCACGCGACCTGCCGGAAGTGCGAGGGCCAATGGTGCCTGAAGGAGTGCCCCGCCGCGAGCGTGGACAGCATCGCCTCGGCGCAGAAACTGCGCGGGTGTACGCACATCGCGGGCAGCCTCGAGATACAGATACGCGGCGGCAAGAACATCGTGAAGGAGCTCGAGGACAGTCTGAGCATGATCGAGGAGATAGACGGCTACTTGAAGATCGTTCGCAGTTTTCCGCTGATATCCCTGAACTTTCTGAAGAATCTGCGCGTGATACACGGCAATCAGCTCGAGAACAGCAAGTACAGTCTCGCCGTGCTCGACAATCAGAATCTTCAGGAGCTCTGGGATTGGAACACGCATCCAAACATCACTATCCTGTCCAAGAGAGGTGGCTCCGCGAAGCTCTTCTTTCATTTCAATCCGAAATTGTGTCTGCACGAGATCGAAAAGTTGCGGGAGAAGGCCAAGTTGGAAGAATTCACCGATCACGACGTGGCGTCGAGTAGCAACGGAGACAAAGTCGCCTGTAACGTCACCGAGCTGAAGACCAAGGTCCTCAAGAAATCATCTAGGGGAGCTATTATCGAATGGAAGGCCTTCACGCATCACGATACGAGGTCTCTTTTGGGTTACGTTGTTTACTTCATCGAAGCGCCTAATCAGAATATAACGATGTACGATGGCCGCGACGCTTGTGGCGGTGATGGGTGGCGAGTGGAGGACGTTTCCACTGAGGGCTCACCGCACAACGACACGGAATTACAAGAGCCTGTCTATCACACTCACATACTGACTCTACTGAAGCCGTATACGCAGTATGCTTATTACGTTAAGACTTACACCATAGCCACGGAAAGGTCAGGCGCGCAGAGTAAAGTCAAGTATTTTACGACGCTGCCGGATGCCCCTAGCTCGCCCAGAGCGCTAACGACTTGGAGTAATTCTAGCAACGAACTGGTTATATCCTGGTTTCCGCCGCTGCACAAAAATGGAAACTTGACGCATTATCGAATTGTCGGTCGATGGGAGCCCGATGACCCGAATTTCATCGATCAGAGGAATTATTGTGACGAACGTAATTAAAATCATTTAATTTTCTCAAAACAATAATGTAATAATGACGTGAGAGAATTTTTTAAATACAAGTGTTGATTTGATAATAACAACTTTCGAGCGCAAGAATGAAGGTAACCGGTTCTCGTATTTTTTTTTTATAAAGCAATTTGATAAAACGGAAACGGGGTATTCAGCATCCCAGAAAAAAGAAACCGATTAACTTCGTTTTTGTGCATTTTTTGTTGAATAATGCTATAATGATTGTCATAATTATTATAAATGAGTTAAACTTTTTGATTGCATGACACAGAAAAAAATAAAATTAACTAATTATTAGTTTACTAATTATTGTAATTGATAAATTATTACTAATTTCAGCTATGCTGTTGCCTGAGGCAAAACCACCGGAGGAAATCATATCGGAGGAAGAAAAGAAGCAAAGTGAACTAGAGAAGCAGATGTCAAAATCCGACGATTGCACTTGCAACGAACGTGAAACGACGGATCAACAATCAATGCGTGAGAAAGAAGTTTCCAGTTCGATCGCCTTCGAGAATGCGTTACACAATCAGGTTTATGTAAAACGAATATCTACGTCGCGTAGAAGGCGCCACACTAGCGAAATGTTATTTGCGGCGGATCTAGCCAAAGATTCGACATACGATCAGGTAAAATTTCAGACTCGCTAAACTCGACAACATTTATTGACTATAAGCAAACAAATATAAAAATGAAGAAATAAATTGCGTACCGAACTGTATTTATTTTATTTATTTCCAAATAATATTTTGAACACAATTATTTCTGTATTTCATATCATGCGTAAATTGATTAAGAGTTTAACTTCGATAGAAATAACAGTAAAAATATTAGTAAAAATATCACGAGATGAGTTAATAACGTTTGATGAACTAACATTTAATTACGCATGTATTTTACATTTGTCGTTTAAAATTGAATATGACTCTCGACATTTCATGTTTAGGACAGGGAAAGCGCCAACGATAAAGTGGAGAATGGTACTTTCATAGTATTCGAGCGATTAATACCCAGTACGAATCTTACTTTCGTCATGAGAAATCTCCGGCACTTTGCCGCGTACAATATTGAAGTTCAAGCGTGTCGGGAACCAATTGCGAATGAGACAAAGACTGACAATTGCTCGACGAAGAGTATGAAAACGTATCGTACGTTAATGATGGAGAGTGCGGATAATATTCCACCGGACACCTTTAAACTGAAGTATTCTGGCGAAAATAACAGTCTCACTGTAATTACGTTGTCTTGGGAGGAACCACCTCAACCCAATGGCCTAATAGTCACGTATCAGATCGAGTATAAAAGAGTTGATATAAAAAATGTAAGTAACACACTTTTTAATTTTTATCTATTAAGCAAGAGTATTAGAAATGAACATATTTTCGATGAGAAAAAGAATTTACTGAAAGAATATTTTTTTAAAAGGGATTCAAAGTAATTTCAAAAAGGATTCTTTTAATTTAGAATGTATCTTATATGTGTCGCTGCAATATAATTCTTTTCTGTATTATAGATAAAAGCAACGGTAGTATGCATTACAAGACGCGATTTTGCCAACATGGGTAACTCGTACGTCTTGAAGGAACTTTCCACTGGGAATTATTCTGTAAAAGTACGAGCTACGAGTTTAGCCGGGAATGGCGCATATACCGAAGTAAAGTATTTTTATATACCGGAATATGGCACGTTTAATAAATTCTGGATTTTCTTCTGGTCGACATTGGGCATTATCATAATGTTCAGCTCATTTGCAATATTCTACATATTCAAAAAAAGATCAATGCGAAATGTACCGAGTATGAGGCTTATCGCGACGGTGAATCCAGAATATGTGAGCACGAGTTACGTACCGGACGAGTGGGAAGTGCCCAGGAAGAAAATTCAATTATTACGAGAATTAGGGAATGGTTCTTTCGGCATGGTATACGAAGGATTGGCCAAGGATGTCGTAAAAGGCAAGCCGGAAGTACGGTGCGCCGTGAAAACTGTAAATGAAAACGCAACCGACCGTGAACGGATAGAGTTCCTTAACGAAGCGTCCGTCATGAAGTAAGACGAATTAATTGCTTCCTCTCTAGCAATATTATATCATTCTATCTGGATTTTAATCTAATTATCATTTTTTTTTTAGAGCATTCAACACTCATCACGTTGTCAGACTGTTGGGCGTAGTATCGCAAGGACAGCCTACATTGGTAGTTATGGAGTTGATGGTGAACGGCGATTTGAAGACGTATTTGAGAAGTCATCGACCGGACGTGTGCGAGAGCTCCAAACAGCCTCCAACGTTGCGAGATATCTTGCAAATGGCAGTTGAAATTGCGGACGGCATGTCTTATCTTGCCGCGAAGAAATTTGTCCACAGAGATCTGGCTGCTCGCAATTGTATGGTAGCCGAAGATCTTACTGTAAAGATCGGCGACTTTGGCATGACACGAGACATATATGAAACCGATTATTATCGAAAAGGATCCAAGGGGCTGCTACCGGTCAGATGGATGGCACCAGAAAGCTTAAAAGACGGCGTATTCACCAGTTTTTCTGACGTTTGGAGCTATGGAGTTGTTCTATGGGAAATGGTAACACTAGCTTCGCAGCCGTATCAAGGCTTGTCGAATGATCAGGTGAGTACAAATTTTGCAGCAAAATTATCTTTGGTTTTACGTTTCTCTAAGTTATTGTTTTCCTTTTTTAGGTATTGCGTTATGTAATTGAAGGAGGAGTTATGGAACGACCGGAAAATTGTCCTGACTCACTGTATAATTTAATGAGACGTACCTGGAATCATAGAGCCACGAGAAGACCTACCTTTATAGACATCGAGACGCTGTTATTGCAAGAAGTTAGTATAGAAAATTTTGAGAATGTTAGCTTTTATCATAGCCCCGAAGGAATCGAAGCTCGAAATCAAAATAATTCGCATTCATCACAAAATGACCAGTAAGTATATAATCTTGTATCGATTAATATAATTTGTATATTTAAATAATTAAATGTGTAATTTAATTATTTAATTTAAACAGAGATCTAGAAATGGTTGCTCTGCAAGATTTGCGGGAGGAAGAAATGGAGGGGGAGGAAGATTCACCATTGCGTCAAGATTTTGGTGACTTTGCAAGTTTTGAGCCTCGCAGTATTAAAAATAACTTAAGTCCACAATACGGAGCAGATTCGTATGGCGAAACCTCAAAAGCTATTTCCAGTTTCCATGACATGAATTCTACAAAAGTACCCAAAGCTGGATTCGATGAATTTGGCGGTATCTCCGGAGATTCGCTCGTATCTAGTAAGGACACGTTAAACTCGCCTTTTGTAGAAGGCAGCCTTAAATCAGTCAGAAGCTCGCCTTTTATATATAAGAAAAGTTCTTCTCGCAGTAACGTAAGTCAAGGTTCTCTAGGGAAGCCTGGAAGTCCACAGAGTTTAGTTAAGCGAAATTTTCTCGATAGCCCAAATCCGTCAAAGTTTCGAGACGATCCCGATTATGAAAATAAGAGTCCTGAAATCATGTCAGGCATCGAAAAGAACGAGATCACCTCTTTTCCATCGAAGGGCGTTAAGAGCATTCAGATTAATGGTGACAAAACGGAAAACATGCACACGGAGGACTACATGAACAAGTCGGAAACGTTGAATAACGGTTTCATCGGTAATACGGCTACGTAGCTTCGCTGTACGGAATTTTATCACTCGGAGTGAATCGGATATGATTATATTCCAAGCAAAAAGGCAGTGTCTGTGCCAAATTTATGAGCGTACCGGATTATCGTTTTGAAAGGATTACAATTGAGCAGTGTTTTCTGTATGTGAAAGGGATGTTAGTGTGTTCTCTAGCTAACATACAAGTTATACTCATAAGTCTATATTTTAAACGTCTAGACGTAACTAAGAATACAGGTCCTAACAAACAAGTGGAGTTTCCTTATACGGGTGTTACCATGTCTTAATTCCGTCTCTCTAAATGTATAAATAATTAATATCGCTATATCGCGTGTACAGCTAATTATATATTTGTTGCGCTGCGAGGCATGTTGGAAAAGAGCAGCGAATATATTTATATCAGATACTGTCTTTTTGAAGTTGTCGCTGTAGTATATGTTAATATGGAGAGTTTACTTTATACTAAAGACGCCGTTATCGCGGAGTTATTACAGACAGTTGCAACTTAAGTCAAATGTCTCTCCTTGAAATTGAGCCGCCGAAGCATAGCGGCTGTCCATCGGCAATGTATATTATCTCTGCTGACAAGCATGTAGTAATTTCTCTCCCCATTAACTATCTAGCGTGTAAACGTGTATCAAAGAATTAAGCAGGTTTATTATTTATATCATAGACTCTGTTTTTTTTTTTTCAAATGCAAGATGCGCTTTTTGCGCAGTTTCTGCTGTAATTATATTTATATAGCATTGGTTTATTTTTTTTCCTGAGTTTATAATAGTAAATATGGTAAAAACCAAAGTGGCAATTAGGTCGACTACCGCGTTGGTACGACATTTTGTTCACAGCAAAAAAAAAAGACCACATTTTATAAATTTTGTGAATTACGCCTAGTCGCCACTTTGCACGATTTTAAGCTTTGAACTCGTATAGTGATATAGATATGTTGGAAAGTATGTGTGTAGAAGGGATGATTCAGAGTAAGTGTATGGACTTAGCAAATATATCGCGTTCCTCTAATTTATATAAATTTCTATTTATGTTTTCTACATTGTTTTAATATTTTTGACTTTATTGTATCAGTTGATCTAAGAGTTCTGAATCCACCAATTGTTCGATACATAGTAGAAGAATTAGAGAGTAAGGATCCTTGTTCAAATTGAAAGGCTTTTCAGTAGCAACCGTACAATTAATGAGCATTTGCGATGTAGTTTGCAAAGAGTTCATAGCCTCTATTTTAATCGTTTTTATTATTTAATTATGGTAAAATCTTAAGTGAAAACAATTAGCATCTGATCTTCATATTTAATATTAATATATTTTAATTTCAAAATTCCGTTACGATCAAATATTGTTAAAAGTATCGGTAACTTAAATGGCGCCTTATCCTCGTTTCTCATTCTAGACAATCTCGCGAATATATAGAGAGCCAAAAAGAAAACAAAAACAAAACGAAGCTATATGTATGTCTGAAAAGTTTCGGAACTGATGAACAAGTTAACGATCATAATAATATGTGAGAGAAATTAGATGTTTATTTGCTCCAACATGAACTTTACGAAATCTTATGCGTTAAATACTATTATGAGACAAGCAATAAGTAATTCTGTCAAAATTTCCTTTATATTGCTATTGTGCTTCTGAAATTTTCTTGATATACCTTGTACATATGACATAGGCTATACGCTGTGTACGTAACTGTACTATTTCGTGGAGCCGGCACATGAAATCACGCTTTGCCTCCTACAATATGCCTCTTGTAATATCTTCCATGGCGGAAGATACAGCATATTTCTCACTGCGAACCACACAATACCACTTTTCGACTGAAAGTTAACATATTCCGCAAAGATTCACTGTGCAATCTACACGTCGTGAATTTATAGTCTCCATATCGTGCAATAGAATCATCCACAGTATTTATACACCGTAAACGGCTACAACAGTCCGCGGCGGATAGATATCTCTCGATCCGCTGCGTATAATGGTTTTTTTTTGCGTTGCTCCACGAAATAAAACTATGAAATTCAGAGGCATGCACCATGCTTTTGAGTAGAGACGAGAGAACGTAGACTGTCTTAGAGCCCAGTGAGAAACAAGATTGACGACGGACGAGAAAAGGTTGGACCCGTGTAAATCGTTACAATCGCGAGACGAATAATGTTGGATGAAATCCTAATGGAATGAGCTAAGGAAAAAAAAAGAGTTATTGTACGAGCAACGCAACGTAATACAGTTGAGTCTAGACATAACGAGCCTCTAACACAAGACTGATTAGCTAATCCCACTGTACATCCGTAATCTCTCAGTAAGTTTAAAGATGCAAGACAAAATGGTAGAAGTTCCAGACTGTTCCATATCCGCAAACGCCCTCCTTTTGATAATTTTGTTTTCGTTTGTTCTTACACTGTGCACATCCGTTTGAAGGTATATATTTAGCCCACTATGAGATTTATTATGCGATCCATGGTTGTTTCCTACAACGCCGCGCGTGTACGGTCGTGTCACTTTGATTCGACGCTTTCTCAAAGCGAATGCAGCGAAGCAATATATATGGGGTATCTGAAATCATTGTACAACTTTTTACAGATTTCTTGGTGAAATTGCACATGAAGTTAATCTTTCGTCGATGCTGTTTAGACGAATGTTCCTCGGAATCATTTACTTTTCAATATTTCGTATCCAATTCATTAAATGGCCACACAAAAATCAGATCTTTGTTGAAATTAAATGTTAAACGAACAAGATTTTTTTTCTTATTTACATACATATACAAATAATATCTATATAATATACATATACATATAAAATTATTATTTATAGTGCAATTCGAAATGAAAGAATATAATTATTTAATACATGTATACACGCTATTGTTTATGTATTAAAATTTTATTTTATTATTTATTATATTTAAATGTAATTCGAGCGAATTTTTTTCAAGTTTCCTCGGAACTAACCGATCGAAAATTGATCCTAAATTTATCAAAGCATTTTTTCATTAAGAAAAAAGTAATGTTTCAGTTTCAAGATACCCTATATATCAACGAGTAAATACCGAACCGGAAGACTTAAGAACAAATGCTACTCCTATCATTTTTTTACAAATACATTGAATAAAGAAAAGTCACAACATTGTATAGATATAAGATGAAACGAGAGACATGAGGAAGGAAAATATAATTAGATGAACTGTAACAAGTTCAATTCTTGTAACATGTCATTGTTTTTTTTTTCTCTTTTTTTTTAGGAATCCGCTATTTAATCCTTTTTCTTCTTCATCGCTCTTTGCGATTCCAGACTAAATCACACTTTCTTTTTTTACACGTCCGGAAATTCTGTTCACTTACAACGTGCCAAGCTAAGCAATTAGGCATTTATTCATCGCCGTTACCTCTGGTTACCTAATGTATTCTGAAACGTATTTGACGAAATAATCGAATTCTCTCGGGAGAGCGTACTTACAGCCTTGGATCACGGCAGACCTTTTTTTTGTCCCTCGCAACTCTGACGATTTCATTTAACATGTATATATAAAATCCGTTTCTTCCGTTCAGCTTGAACTTTTTTTTTAAATAGAGTGCTTTAGCAGAACGAAAGCGCATTTCGGAATGAAAGGTGGTGAAAATCCAAGTGCGCGTTAAACGGAATTTAAGCAGCGAAGGAACACGACTAACGACGGATTAATTATCGGCCGATGTATCGTAATAATAAGCCTCGCCCGTATTGTGAAGTATCTAGTATGATAACAAACAAACGCAGTTAACGCTTAGACCATGTACATGTACTATATATATATATATATATATATACGAAATAAGTAATCGTAAGATTAATACGAAATGTTTCCTATATGGCCGCGACTCTCCGTATTATTAAGAACGGCACGCGATCGCTGAGAAATTTAGGCCTATAGTTTAATATAGCTCTGTAATATATTAGAGTAACTTGAGGACTTTAAGGCGTAGCGCGTAATCGTGTCTGGAAATCGTGTAACTATAAAAAAAAAGTGTGCGGAAGTGTGCCTGTTGACGCGCGTATCGAATCGATTTTGACTTAAGCGTGTGATCTGTCTGAACGTCATATACGTAAATCACAAAGTAAAGATTTGAGGGTGTCGGCCACGTGCCGGATCAATGTACATCTGTATCAAAAAAAAAAAAAAACAGAAAAGAAAAGAAAATGTTGGAAAAGATCGCGGAGTATCGGGCACGAGAGACAGAAACGGCATTTACTTCATCATAAAAAAAAAAAAATTTAAGCGAGGCGCGAGGCCCCCCATTCGCGTGAATAATCAAGTCCTCCGCTGATCTTAGACTGAAGCATAACTAATCACTCGCGTTAGCACGGAGCCACGCGTCACATCCCACACACACGTTGTGTTTATTCAGATTCTTCTTAAATACCGTTAGCAATTCTGTTCACAGTTCCTATCGTTACTATTTACACAAGTAATAGACGAGATCTCTGATGCAACAACTTGTGTGTATAATATCGCATAGCGTTACATCAATGTGTATTCTAATATATAATTTCAAACCATATTTATGTTCTGTTATTTATCTTGAATTTACTGTTTCTTTCACTTTTTGCGAAATAACGCGACTACTACGACTGCTCAATTATTAGATTGCTCAAGTTCCGTGACGACGAGATAATACCGTAAAAAGAAAGGAATATCATTGCGATATTATAAATGTGTAAAATACACAAAAGTTTTTTATTTCAACTGAAATTGCGAAACGTTTTGTTCTATTTTATAGTCTGATTTTTGTCATAGTTTTATAGTGCGAGCTTACCTTTTTTTATAGAATAAGTTTTCAACAAAGATCACGTTAGTTTCGTTTTAAAAAAAAAAGGTAAAAAAAGATGCGTTTAGACCTGACAATAAAGTAAGACCCGCGTTGCGGAATTGTCCTGAACGTTTGCAATCTTTTATATGTTCTTTTTATAGATTTAGATTTAGATTCCTCAAAAATCAATTTATTTTTTTATCGGAATCACGCATTTTAATGACGTGTAGTGTCCAATCGTTCCTAATTGTACGAACACATCGACACTATTGTTTTTACTAGATTTACACAGCAGCTGTATATAATGTTAATTACGTGTTTTCTGTGCCTATCGTAGAACTATCACTCATAGAACATACGCGCCTGTGTAGTAAAACGTGCGTACGCTTCAGTTGTCCATTGTGTTCACGCAGTATTACGATAGTATACATATATCGCAGAGATTTATTTTTAACAAACTCTACACGGAATATTTTGTGTTTATTTTTAGCGACCAATATTATTGCTACCTTCACAAATCACCGAAGAAGAACCACGGTCACACGTTAATGCTCAAATCGCTAATTTGCCGAGCGCAATAGGGAGCGAAGCTGTCCGAGCCACACAATTTGCGATCAACCCGTGATACAGATGTGCAAAGATTGTAAATTCGGAACCTTCCGTTGGTTTAGTTTCGCTTCTCTCAGCCTACAAATGCTTTCGATCGATTTCCGGCTAAGGCACGCGAGTACGAATTATACGGCGAGAGTGTGAAACATGGATGTCTGACTGTAAAGTGCGAAGATGAACGTTTGACAGCCGACGAACGGAAAAAGTATGTTTATAAAAGTATGTTTCAAATAAAATTAATGCACACACATATTAGTCGTCAAGACGCGTATGCGTTCGTATGCGAAGCTTCTGAGGAAGAAAAAAAAAGCGCGAATGTGAGAGAGAGATAGAGAGAGAGAGAGAGAGAGAGAGAGAGAGAGAGAGAGAATGTGAGAGAGAGATAGAGAGAGAGAGAGAGAGAGAGAGAGAGAGAGAGAGAGAGAGATGAAAAGAAGAAACGAAATACTCGTTGTTTCCCCCACAGGTTTAATGCCGAAGAATATTTTATCGTTAACATCGATCTCTAGGGAGCTGACGGTGTGCTTGGGTCCTTCTGTTAATGATCATAGTCGTTAGATGGATTTATCCACCAATGCAATGTTAACGCGTTAACGAGTTAATTCCGCCCTCCGTAAGACGGGCGGGGTAAAAGGGATACCGAATCAAAGATTAGCCTAAACGTCTTCTGACAAATCGCGTACATACGTGACGACGACTCGTTCGAGTCTTTGTACAGAGCCGGTTTCGAAAACGCAGATCGATTAATATATCTAATAATAATAATAATAATAATGATAAATATTGTTTAACGTAAGGTGACGTAGGTCGATCTTAACAGAGGAGTCTTCGAGAGGCGCGGATTTACACACCGCTTTGGGGACACGTGCGGCCGCACCCTGAAACACAACACGCTACGAGGGCGAAAACCGTTTATGCTTGGGGAGATTCTTTATTTTCGGACGGTGCACAAAACGTTAGTGTATACTTTCCCTTTGAGTTACGAAGCAAACGCCACTGCCACGAGAGAGACAAGCCTACGAAGGAGAGGTGGAGAGCGAAGAGATACACGTTACAAAATGAAACATAAGCCCGCGAAGCATCGGTGTTCTCGGAATTGGACCCTCCGTCATCCTCAGTCCTTCGTTAACTCGCTTCTATCGATAAACAAACGCAACGTGATCGCTTGTAATACTTGTAATTCCGCGCGTCGCCCACCGTGAACGTCATCGAGCGGAAATTATAGCGGGAAGGGGATTCGATGACTTTGGGTGCGACTTAGCGTAGCGGGGATTAATTGGGTGTCTTAGCGACAACACTAATTACTGGAGTTAGCGAGGCGTCGTTTCTTTCCTAAGATTTAAGGATCATTTCCGTTTGCGTGCGACGATCCCTCTGTTTTCCGTCTTCTGTAAAGTCTCACGTACTCGGGGCGTCGTACTCGCGCGAACGTGCGTGCGCACGGGGGGGGCTGTCTCTTATACACATC
>VBVQ01004311.1:0-15205 GCA_011636635.1 Tetramorium simillimum | reverse complement strand
GATAATAGATTAAATAGATTCAACATAATAACGTATTATTTGAGCAGTTAATAAAGTTTATACATTAGCTCAATAATCGAATTCGTTGAATGTATGATTCAATTACATTATTCATAGACTCAGTAAAGTTTTTTATTATTATAATAAATCCATGACACAGTTTTGCAATATACATATTTATTGTTAAAATGAATTCTAGTAATAGTTTATTTAATTACTCAAATTATTCTTTTATAAAATCTAAATCTTTGTGATAATAAAAATAATTTATTGGACCAATTTTAATAAACTTTCATTATAGTACGGTGAGTATTTTTATTGCATTTATGCACAATTCTGGTTCAGGGTACACAACATTTTAGATTAATATCCTTTTACACAAAAAAGAAAATATTAATCTATTTAAAAAACGGGAAAATGGAATAGTAGAAAATGACCAGTACTTCTAGTGTTAAGAGGCTCGAGGGATCGAGGGGCATCTTCGGTCCGTTAGAAAGTAGACACCTACGCCAGAAAGGCGGAAAATTAATTCGGCGGATGTGACGTCACGGATCGGCGACCGCTTCCTTCCCGTGACAATCTCCTGAGAGGCTTCTCCGCTTGCGTCACATTACGCAAGCGTTCGGCTCGCGAGGCGTTCCTCTGGATGAGGGGAACGATACGGAGCGATAACAGGAATATCTTCTACCGAGAGACGTTTCATGAGAAGTGTCTCAAAATTTAGATATTCCTTCTTTCATTACGCGAACACGTATCCAATTGATTTTTTTTTTCATTTATTTATTGTAATGCGAGATTATAAGATGTGGAGTACGACATAAGAACCGCTTTTAAGTTTTTTTGAGGAGCTTTCATAACTTCTAAATTGTAAAAAGATACATCTTGGATTGTTATGGCCTGTCAGATTACAAGTTACTCGTTTCTTAAAATCAGAATTAAGATTGCCCGTCAAAGATCTCGAATAACGCTCGGATAAGGGATGAAAACAGGTTGCCACGAGATCTCTCCGCGCGGTTTCGACCTACACAATGTACGCCTCGAAGAAATGCAGGCTTTTAGAACGACCATCCTAAAAGCCCGGCTAGGAGAGTTTCGTAAAATGTTTTTCCACGGCAGATGGATGCAGCGGGACGTGAGTACACAAAAAAGGGAAACGCCGTCCTGCGTTGCCGCTTTGTGCCCTACGAGCATGGTTCCCATGGGTCCCGTAGTCCTTTGGTGAAAAAGGAAGGAATTTCTCTGAAGAGGCGCCACTAGGAGGAGGGATGCTCGCCAGGTGTTTTGGTAGTGGCCTCCTCTTCGCTCCTCTTTCTCTCTTTCTTCCTCTCGCACTTGACGGTATATGTACGTGTTCATGTGTGTGTGTGTGTGTACATGTGTGCGTGTGTGCATTTGGATCGCCCTCCTCCTGTCCCTCTCTCTCGTTCTTTCTTAACCACTGTCCTCCTTAGCCCGGCTCGCTCCTCTCTGCATCTTCCTCCCTCTCGCCCCCTCGCTCTCAACCCGTCGTGGTGAAACCAACCGCACTTTCCGTTTCTCTCTACCTTCCTCTCCTTCGCATACATTCTGTATCTTCTCTCTTCTTCTCTCTCTGTCTCTCTCTCTTTCTCTCTTACAGCCGAATCTCCTTTTTACCACCTGGCAAGGCAGCAGCTGGTAGCGACGACTAGCTCCTTCCTTAGGTAGGAATAAAGGAGTTCTCTGTGTCCTTCAGGAACCCCACGGGGAATCGCCGTGGCGGTCGCGACAAATTTCGCGCGAATCGCTCACAGATTTATCGCGGTGGACCTCAGACACAATTTGATTGCATCAACGAGAAGATGAAAAATGGATAAACCAATTTAAATATTTTATGAAATATATTTGTGTGATTTATGTCATGAAAAGAATTAATTTTTATTTAGATGAAAAAGATGATGTGGCTTCTTATTATACTTTACTACTTTAATGTTAATTCAAACTCTTCTCTAATGCATATCTACTCATGTGAACGAAACTAGGCAAAAGACAAAAAAAAAATCTACGGCAGTTTTGACGAAGTAGAATATAAATTTTAATTGAAAAGTTTAAATTAAAAAATTTTACTCACAATATACAAAACCATAAATTTTATAATGAAGTATAAATACTTAATTGAATTTCGTTTTCGAGAAGAACAAAATTATAATATTTTTTTTTAGAATGTCTCGATGTTCTGAATTAGTTCACTACATTTTTTTCAAGAGGAAATGATTATTACTGAGCTTTTAGTCGCGATTCCGACCCGGTTCTCACGTGTCGCGATCCCGGCGTCGGAGGCGCTCGCACGCGGTTACGCGCAATTACGAGCAGCGAGTCGTTAGGGTTCATCGTAGCCGGTTTTACGAGCGGTTACGCGGAATAATAATCAACGAATTAAAATGCGGTGGAAACCCCTCCCGCTCTCGTCGTCGGTGGGGGCGCCTGCCCGGGCACTCGAGGGTGCATTGCGTCCCCCGCAATTTACTCGGCGGGCCGCTTAACGATTCCTGCGTTTAAATGCTTTAATCGCACGTGGAATTTCTACCCTTACCCATCATGCTGATCCGCCGATCGAGGCTCGCTATTAACGGCCAAATAAAATTTCGCGTTTAGCATTGTACATTTTTCTCTGTTATTATTTTATAAGTGAAATCGATAATGTATTGAAGATGGAAAATGGACCAATTAAAAAATTATTGGTATTTAATATTATGTAATTTAAAAAAATCTTTATATATAAAAAAAAACTTAAAAAATTTTTAAACTGTTGATACAGTGCTAAATTATTAAAGAATACGTAATATCATTTTCACACAAAGTATTTTAAATAGATGTCAAGGTTTCTTTATTTCTTTCTTTCTCTCTTAATTTCTCGGAAACAATACAGAGTTCTCAAGCTGCGGTCTTTCAGGACCTTAATACAGTCGCTGGCCAGAACTAGACGAGTCTCGTTGGAATACGTGAGTGCTTCTGCGAACCAGTTTCGCGGTGGTTCGGCCGCTAACAGCGCTAATTTGCTCTTCTTTTCTGCGCTGAGTTGTTTTTGGGCCCGTGGGGCAAGTCAGGACACGAAAAAGGGGAGCCCCGTAACTCTCATCACGCCGCTACATGTTACGGATAACTGGTACGGCCGAAAAAATGTGGTAGAAAGCAAAGAGAAAGACCGAAGAGAGGTGCTTGTACAGAACATTGACTTCAGAATCGTCCATATTCAAGCTATTCTATTCTGGTCTTATAATTTGCGGGAGAAACGGATGAAAGATTCCGGATCCTCCAGACTCTCTTTCTTTCTCTTATTATATTTTATCAATTGATCAGAGTATATCCAAGAGATAAAGTCTCATTGTATTGTAAGGATTATTGTTATTAGAAGAAAATATCGACAAACTTGTATTAATCTTCAGAATCGTCCTTGCTCAAGATATTTTATTTTGATCTTATAATTTGCCGGAGAAACTGATGAAAGATCCCGGATCCCCTCCAGACACTCTTTTTTTCTCTTATCAATTATTATCAGTTGAATATATTCAGCAGACAGAGTATCATTGTATTGCAAGGATTATTATGGCACGCCGTTTTACTTTTTAATGGCATAAAAATATTCTATTCAATGTGAAACTTTCAAAAAATAATCGTCTTAAGAAATATGCGATTCCTATTAATGAGTTAAAATTATGTCGGAACTTAATAAAAATTCGGAATTATTTTTATGTCAAGACATAATTTTTAAATTATTATATACTGACATAATTTTAATTTATCCAATTATTATTACATCAGAACATAAATTTAATTTGTTGAATTATTATTATATTGTCATATTAATAATTTAATTAATTAAATTTATATTCTAATATAATCATAACTGTATGAATTAAAATTATGTCAATATATAACAATAATTTGACAAATTAGAATTACACCTGAATTTAAAAATAATTCCGAATTTTTATTATGTCCCAACATAATTTTAATTCATCGAATTGTTAATATATCATAAAAAAAAGGCGTGCCATAGATAATTGTTATTAGAATAAAATACTGACAAACTTGTATTAATCTTCGGGAACCGGATTTGGGCACATTGAAAAAGTAGAGCATAGTCTCGATAACGTTAAATAGCCCGCAATCTGCGAATGTCGCCGCGGATCAAAATTACGGCGTTAAAATTACAAGTCTTTTTATTAATACCTCGGCACCGAGGTCCGCGGGTTCCTCAAGGGGTCCGTCAACGGTCGGGTTGTTACGGCTGTTGTAAAGTCGCCGGGACTCCGCGAAAAACGCGAGGTCTCGGATTACGAGAGGAGAGAAAACGGACTGCGGCGATCGCGGCGCGGATTCCTCGCGTCGGTAAGAAACGAACGATGACTCAGGTACGTAGCCGAAGGGCGGTTCAACACTGGACAAATGGCATGTAGCGGACGGTATTTTATTTGGCCCGGGTGGACCGGTTCCGCAACGCGGGAATCGTAAATCATACGTTGGATTACGTCGGGCCCCGACGCCGGAAATGCTAATGAACGCCTCGCTCCTCGTTTTATCAATAATGCAGAAATCCCTTAGCCGTATCGGGTATCAGCTTGGCCAACTTTAGAATCGATACTTTCGTCCAAGGTATCCCTCTTCTGGACCTTCCTCTCTTCCGTTCAATTCAAGCTAAGAAGGTGCGATGAAATTGACGCGATCATTATCAGACATTAATTCTTTCGCTACGTTTCAATAAAATCTAAATAAAACTCCACTCTTTAAGAAAGATTGTTAATTTTGGATATTTTCAAGATTCTTTAAATGCAAATGTTAAAAAGGAAAGACTTGAGGAAGACTCGTTACAAGAAGAATGACCCACTAAGCTGAAAGAAGCAACGCCGCGCCGCGTACGGGATGAATTTTAATCCATAATATATTCTCCCGGCTGCGACTGAAATCCCCTATCATCTCTCTTTCTCTCTCTCGTTGCGAGGAGTAACGTGGTGTAATACGCGGAACGAGATAAAGCGGCGTAAAAACTGACCACGATGAGCTGAACCGACGAAGAGACGATAAAAGAAGGAACGATGATTAGCGCGAAGACGAAGGAGATAGAACAATTTTTCTAGCGAATTCCCCTGGTCTCTTCTTCGCGCGGGAAAAGACGAACCGTATCGTACACCCGGCCGCTAACGTAAACGACACCTCGTTGACGCCTCAGCCGCACGGCTCAGCTACGCGATAAAGTCGAGCGACTGACGGACCTCTGGGCATTCGGAGATATATACATATATATATATATATATATATAAATTACATAGTCGCCGTTCCACTACCTACACTTCTTCCACATCCGTACCTTTCCCGCGCCGCTAATCGCGCTATTAATACACGCTACCGGCGCGACGGATTTTTATTGCACCCTCGAGCTACCACACGTCTACGATTGTCTCTGACTGCAACTGAAAATGATTTCTCAACCTTATTGCCTCGTTCAGCCTCTTTCTATGAATTAACTCGAGGCGATATATTAATAACTTTTATCCCCGCGTAATGACGTTAATTAGCAACAATCAATTGCAAGCGCTGCTTCGGCTATTACTGAATTGGCTGCGGGAACTTTTTCACTTTTCTTTTTTTTTTTGCCTCTGCATAACCATCCCCTTTAAACGCGACGCGATAACCATTGATCACCGGCTATCTAGCTATCATCCAAGATGCATTAAGGATTTTATTCTCGCGTTTCTTCGGCGTGTACGCCGCGCTTTGTCAGAAGATAGCGGCCGGGTATCTCCGCCGCGGCGAGAGGAACGACGACGCGAGGGGGGATTGGAAAAGGACGAAAACGTGTTAGCCGGTGGTAGAAAACGAACAAGAGGGACCGTCCAGGATAATGAGAAAAAAATCACAGCAGAAATCGGGTAGGTGGAGGAAGTGGGAGAGGCGAGAGGGGCAGGGGAGGACGCCCCGTCCATGCACCGTTGCGCTCGACTGTCCGACTGTCCGTCCCGTACGTCCTGGACGGGGCCCGTCCGGGGGCCCCTGGGACCAAAGGGATGGACGGATCGCAGATTACGTGCATTTCAGATTCGCTCGTATGCGGTGCGCAGCGACTCGTATTTCCCGGCGCGGTAATAAATTACGATCGCAATCGTCATGCATACGCGCACGCATTGTCGGTCACGCTGGACGACGACGGACGCGAGCGCACCAGTCTTTAAAGTCCCTCTCCATCGCCGGCTGCCGATGAGGACTCCTCCATTCATCCCCGGCTTCGCCTGGCGAGACTCTCCTCCGCCGCGTCGCAAATTAATGGCGATTAATTAGGGTATGCGACCTCGATCTTCGCGGATCCTCGATTGGGCCGATCTTGATTGAGCGAAGGATTCTGATTTTTATTTTATGATTTATGCATAATCTGATTTCGTTCGATCTCTCTCCCTCTAAATCAGGTGTACTCCCTTTCTCCTCCTCTTTCTCTGTTTTTCTTGTTCACTATTAATCGGCAGAACTCATTAAGAGAGTACTTGAAGTGATGTTCGGGACCTTCAGGGCCCCGAGGTATCGCGTACGATGCGCACACAACATCGCCGGCTCGTTCATCGGACCCAGGACCACATCGTCTCGTCCTTCTCGGTAGCGATGCTCAAAGATTCGCACACGGCCCCCCCGTCGACGATGTCTGGAGGCCTTGACTGGGCCCCTCGGACCCAACTCCAAGCCTGGCGTAGCCCAGCGGGCCCTTCCCTCGCTCTCTCCTCGCCGCCGATCTTCACACACGGCCACGCTCGGCTACGCGCGAATTCACGTACGCGATCCTTATATCCACACGTCGCGCATGTGTATCCTGCGCCGCCGGCGCATCCCGCCACCTTCGGGCCGTCTGAATCCGAATGCATGTAAGTGCATCGCTCGTCAGTGCAACAGGTACGCAGGTACGGCGATATTTGTCAAACGCGGTTATAAGACATCTCGCGGATGCGTATGTGTATGCGCGCGTGTACTGGCAAATAACAAATTGTCGCCTCGACGGGGGGTCGCTCCGCGATTATGACTTGCGATTAAAAATCTTGCTCCTCTCGAAAACGCTGTTTCTCGCGAGCAGGATATCGATTTGCGATGCAAGCCTATTTTCATCAATAATAATTTTACATATGCAATAATTTGTAAGTTATATTTACTTAAAAATCATATCTAAAAAATTAGAGACAAGTTGATTTCTTGAAGATAAATTTAGGCTGTAATAATACGAATCAGTATTTTGCTGTCGTCAATTACTCATTAAATTTTGCCACGAGCGAAGAGAAACTCGATATTAATGTTTTCTGCGCGTTTCTGTTAATTTACGCGGTGACGAATAATCCTCGCAGCACGCAGCATCCCCGTTGATGAGGCACCTAGGACCAGTCTCGATCCGTTGCATCGAGAGATTTACAATTCATCAAGGTAAGAAGGGCACGAGGGTAGATCGATCGCACACGCCGAAGGAACGCGCAGTGAGAGGCCGCCGGTCGGACGTAAATTTATCACGACGTTATCTCGTCCGTAGTGGAGCCACGTTCGTTAATTTTATCCCGACCCTTTTTCTCTTTCTCTCTCAGGTCTGCACCTCTCCTTTTCCACCCTCCCGCGGCTGGTCCTTCAGCTCACCCTTTTTCCCCAACCCTCTTGTCGCTGAGAACGGGGGATCAGGTAAGACGACTCGAGAAATCCCGAGTCGATGGAAAGGCGGCGTGTCCACTTGTCGGCACACCGAACTTCACCTCGGGAAAGATTTAGGACTCGCCAGTTGTCGGGATACATATATCGCGTGACTGTCGTTTTAATCCTTCCCGCCTGCATGGAACGAGGCGCGAATTAAATCAGGGGGGGGGGACGATACTTTTGCAAATCCTCGTCGCTCCGCAATCTGGACGATCCTCGATAGGCTCCCTAGGCAAGTAGAATCAATTCGTCTTGCGGCGTAGAAGGAAAAAAGAGGAGGAAGAAAATGTTATGAAGTCAAAGTCAAGTACAAGAAGCCGCCGCCGAGTAGATTCCGCGTTTTCAGCCTCCGTGTTAAACAGACGGGACGTGCTCGCGAGGAGAAATTCCTCGCGCGATACGGCGCGGCCGGGCGTCGTCAGGCGTAATGGATATAAATTTAATTAAGATTAGGATTTCGGGGAAGCAGGGTCCGAGAGCCGAAGCAGGTTCTGAAGCTTACAACTCCGTCGTTCGGTCCTTGGCCGGCTTTCTAGTACCTGATCGCCAATTAAAACGTCTCGTGCTGCTGTTCGGAAACTTTAATTGTCAAGTCAATTATTACTCCGCGCTATATAATAACGATATATATACCTTTCTCCTTTTTTGTCCATCAATTTTGTTACTTAGGCGAACCTATAATTTTTCTCATCGCGAGTCTTCCGTCGTACGCATTTTATATGTAAAAGAATGTTAAGAGGGGGACCCGGCGTGGCCGATGCACCTGGACGAAAACCGAAAACGGCTTCATCGGCTACGACGTATCGCGTTAATTAACGCTTCTCATTAATACAGATCGGTTGCGCGAGCGGACTTTGCCTTCGAAAGCTATTCTGTCGTTCGAGCGGAGAAATGCGGCTCGGGGGAGAAGAGGAATACTCAAGATAGTTCTTTTGTTCCCTCTCTCTTTCTTTCTCTCTCTCTCTCTCTCTCTCTCTCGTTCATTCGAGTCCCTTTCTCTTCTGGAGTCTCTCGCAGGTCCTTCAAGACGCTGCTTCGACCTCCCTTTCTGCTGCAACCGCCTTCTTAATCTTCCTTTAATTCCCCGGCTTTCGCGTTTCTTTAGCTCCTTTTTCCACCTTTCGTTTCCTTCGTTTCATCTCTTCGTCGTGCCTCTTCCTCTCCTTCTCTCCTCTTCTCCGTCTTTCTCCTTCTCTCCTCGTCCTCCCCTTTGTTGTCGCCCCCTTTTTGTACCATCTCCCAGCTTCGCGGCCTTTCGCCGGCTCCCTTCGCCGGAGAGAGAGATACGCGCCGACAGGTTTCGAACTGTCTCGGATCCCTCGTGAAGGGCTGCTTCGGCGCGAAATCGAGTGAGGCAGTTTCTTCGTCGTCTGCTTTTCCTCGTGCTCCAACATTTTAGGCAACGATAGAGAAACTGAGACCTCGCCCAATTGTTTAAATTTACACAACTATTTATGTCATTGTTTTGAAAGTTTTAGAAAAATCTTGAAATGCTCACAGCTCTTTTATCTCTCCAGCTACGTTTATTTCTCCACTGAATATCTTTGTGACGATCTTGGAAATTATACCTTGATTTTATCATTGAAGTGACTCACTGGGAAAATGTTTCACGAAAAGAAAAATACGCTAATAAGAAGCCGCGTTGACTTCGCGCCATCGTATGCATCTGTACACGTAATCGATAGACGAGATAAGAAGAAAACGAGTCCTTCCCACATGACTAAACGACGACGACGACGATGCATTAGTCCGTTCTAGACTGCGATCGCTTTATTAATCCTTGTCTGTGTTCTCATGCCCACGCAAATCTCTTTCTGCGCGACGACTGCGCTAATTTCACCGCGTCGCGGTCGTGTGAAAATAGTTTGTCGCTTGCAAGGCGTGAATAATCACGGAAAGGAAAATCGTTTTGCAGAGATTTCTAAACTAATTCGTTCAGTCTTAAGTTAATTATTGAAAAGGCCATTGTGTGCCGGAGGAAATCAATTATAGCAGGAGAAACCGCTTTAGAAAGATCCATACTGAGTAGCGCTGATGTTGGAAAATCCATAATGTTAAAATCACAAATTTGTTTCATTAACTAACGTCATTACATTATTAAATATTAAAGGAGCAAATTTAAAGTAATTCCTGGAGTTAAATAAAAGTGAATAATAGATTGTTATTTTTAACTATCATGTGACAAAATTCCTATTTTAACACAAAACATGCAATTAACATGTTGTTATTTAACTTCTATTTTATTACTTTAGTTAAATTAACGACATTTTGAGTAAGAACAGTAGCGACTTAAAGAATGATTAAAAATGACTCAAATTGAATATAATTTGACGTTACAAAATGAACAGTGTAAGTCGTAAAATGACAGATTACGTAAGAAACCGCTGCAAGGGTTCAATAATATAGACGTATAGTTCGACTCTTGGCCAGTGGATCGAAGTTATGCAGCCTCGATACTTTTTTGTATAGGAACCATCCCGGACACCTTTTCGGGCATCGAGATTTATCGATAGGCTCGCGCAAGCCGGTCGCCTTCCTATAGATCAACGACTATCGGGGACATCGGGGAGATAGAAGAATCTCGAAGGAGACTGACTTACCAGTAGATTGACAATCCCGGTGTGATCGTCCACCCAAGCGAGCAGAATGTCGGCGCCTTTCATGTTGCTCTTCTCGTTAAAGCCGATACCAACGTAGCCCAGCGTTCTGGCGGTGACCTTAAAGATCACTTCTTCCTCGTCAGAAGGATCCCATTCGAGAATCACGTCACCGTCTTCGTCCAGTTTCTCGTATCTGGTGAACCTCAACGAATTGACGCTAGGTATGGCAGCGATTTTTATGTCAATTCCCTGGCTAGCGCTTCTTCTGGACCTCGTCGCCGTTTCATCCTTGACGTAGCCCTTCGCCCCTCGCGCATTCTTGGCCGGCTTCTCTGGAAAATACTTCTTCGGTACTCGGCCACCCTTCGGCGTCCTCTTGATACTCGTGATCGGCTTGATCTGCTCGTTCTCGCTGATTATCTCATACTCCGAGTTATCTTCATCCTTCATTTCCTCGGAATATTCTCGGTCTTCCTTCCAGACTCTTTCCTCGGGTTCCACACCCTCGTCGGTCAAGTCTTCCGTGTCCTCCGATGTTTCACCCAGATATTCTTCGAGAATTGCAGCCGGTGAGATGTTCGAATTTTCAGGAGCGGTTTGGAGAACTGTCAATGGCTGTTCCAAGTTTTTCGAATTCTGCGTCGTGTTCGAGAATACTTCATACTGATCAGATTTCAGGTTCTCCTCCTGATCGTTCGGAGAGTCCAATGCGTCGTCATCATACAGAATAATCTTCTTCTTAGCCCTCCACTGCTTCAACCAAAGCTCGTCGACGTCCAATCGCTGTTTCTTGAAGTGACCAATCTTAAGGAACGGTTCGTCCTCCTCGAGGTACCTTTTTATTCTTCTGTTAACAGGATCCATGGGATGCCGTTTACTTCCGTACGGCATCGTCCTCATGGTCTCGTCCATGTGCTGGACGTAGAGGTCCAGTAGATCGCACTTGACGAGCCAGCATGCGACCAGCGTCACAATCACCCTGAGTAACAACATCTTTGTCCACTTTCTTTTTACCTTCTTGATCCTTCATACGATCATCAAGCGAATTCTGCCGTTTGTTTCACCATTAGTACTATTAATTTGTTTTCTTTTTAACTTATTAAATACGGTCAGTTATATAATAAAAATCTATCACTATTTATCGGAATTAATCAATCATATTTTAACTGCTGCACTTAAATTTAACCACACTCTCCCTTAATTATTAATCGCAGGTGCAATTTGCGGGTTTCGAAAAGAAGTATTTTTGCAATTTCTTATCGCGAATGATGTTTTTTTTTAATACCGATCTCCTGATTTTGCCGAAAACTTAATTTTGGACGCTAATATCGAGGTAGATCGGTCATATCCGCGAACACCGACAAAAGTACAGGCGATTCGAAGCGAATTAAGGGTCAGTTTCTTTCACAATTTTCCGTTAATCCAATTTACAACACGCCGGGCTCGAGAGCGATCTTCCATGCATGTTGCGCGCACGACAGTTGTGCCGGGACTAATTTAAACACGCGGCTGCCGCGCTGCCCCTGCAGATGCTCGCAGCTGCTTACCTGCGGTCCCCTTCCTTCAGGGCCCCAGTACAGGGACGTATTGACCGTTTCGGACCCAGCAGTCCTTCATTCACACAAATAGAATTTTTCTATTGAACGTATCCTCCTCCGCTATGAGACAGAATAGAAAGGCATAAAAATTGAATCCACCAATGTAACGAAAACGAAATTTTTTCCCTCGCCGACAAACGCGAGGTCGAAGTTGAGGAAAGTCACACGGCTCAGACGCGCGATTTTTCTGTCCTATTCAAGTTCTGCTTTCTAGGATTAGCGGAAACGACGAGAGAAGCGTAAATTATGGCTTTGCTCCCCGGATGAATTATTTATCTAAATAACTCATCTCGCATTTTTCCCATCGACATCTCATTTGCCGCTGATATCTCATTTGCCGCTCGTCCAGTTTTTTGCGACGCTCGCCAAGGATCAATTCAGCGTTTTTTGCGCCCGACTTAGTTACGTGCGGCTAATAAGTAATCGCGGCGTTCACTTAGCTACTACTACTCGCGTAATTCGCCGGGGATACGTACGCGGCTGGTAACGTTCCGGGGACGCGCGAGGGTAAATTCCTGTGTACGAAATCACAGTATGCGTGGTAGAAAAAAGCCGTCCTCCGTGTCTACGCTCCGATCCTCCGTGCGCAATATAATTGCGCACCGCTCGCACACGCGATTATCCGCCGCTGCGGTTCGCCCGAGAGCGTGTTCGATGAGGGACGAAAGAGGGATCCTAGCGGTGCTTCCTGCGGAAACGTCCCTCCCTTTTTCTTTCCTTTTGGTTCTTGTAACCGGAGACTCGTCGTACGTGAGACGCGGCGATACAGGCGACGGTGGCGGGCTTCCCTCGCTCAGAAAGGGGCACGGGGATGTAAAACCAACTGCGGCAGATGCGAACCCTTGGCACGCGCCCTTCTGCTCGCCAGCGGTTCTCATGCCGGCCCTTCGGCCTTCCGGTTGTTCAGGGTCTCGCTTTACGTCGACCGTTATTTTTCCCATTTGATTAATGAATTATTCAAGTGTCCGCTCGGGTCGATAAATCATCGTCGAGTCTAATCGCTCGTGAAATGTGTTGCGCCCATTTGCCAAGGTATGTTTTGCGGGTTCGACATATTACTTGGCTCATAGCGTCGATACCGTCGCGGCCGATCCAGCGCTTAATCGTGCGAATCCCATCCGGTCGGCGGGTATTTCGCTTAAGCGTCCGCACGTGTTCAGAAGCCAACTGTATCGAGTTACTTCCTGTCACTGACATTGAAACACTATCTTCGCGTGTAAGCCTGGTGGCTATCGATATCCCTATCCTTATTCTTTTACGGATTGAACATCGATCGATACGGGGAATGTATGAAACGTGGAATGACTCGGCGAGACTTGCTTGAATTATGTCCATTCCCATCAACGCAGATTGACTTTAATCTAGGTTTAACTTACTTTTTATCCTTATCCATTCTTAAAGTTGGAGAAAGATAAAAAGTAAATTGAATCGAGATTGAAGTTAATCTGCATTGATGGAAACGTTAGTAGAATGTGAAACCTTGAGAAAGGTTTGATAAAAGCTGAGAATAAAATTGCATACCTTCGAGATGAACCTTCAACGTGATATAGCTAGCAATTACCATCTACATAAATTTTCAATTACACACTGAAAAAAAATTCCAGTTAAAACTGGACGAATCAGAACGTCTTGTAGGATTAATCAAATATTCTGGTTATTATAACTTGTAAAATATTGAGTTCTATTTATAATAACCGTCCAGAAAAAAAATTCGAAAATCTTTCGAAAATTAAAATTAACGTGAAGATAGAAATTAATGAGACTAAAATAGTGAGAAGGTAGAAAACAATGTGAAAAGATCTCTCGTAGATGCCTCCCGATAAAACGGTCCCAGATAGTCACCGAGATAGCTCGAAACCCATTCCTTTATCGGCGACGTCAAGTTATCTCAGTTGATGCGACTCGACTTCGCCCTACGATACGATCGAGATCGATGCGCCCATCGTCATTCGAGTCAATTCCCGCCGGCGGGATTAATTGGCTCCCCCGAAACTAGTTTGGCCGGAAGGATCGCCGACTGCGAAGAAACCGGGGATTTGTTTTATAGCTTGCCGGATGGCTTTATGACACCGTGCCGCGCGCGCGCGCGCGCGCGCGACACGATTTACAGCCACCGGCACAAAGTCGCCGGCGTCGTCGTCCCGCGGGACGAAGCGAGGAAAAATCGTTTGATTACTTTTCGGGACAGGTGCGCACGTACACGGGGGAAAAACGTGACGTCCCAACTTCTGTTCCCCGCCTCCACCGCCTTTCTTTGTCGACTCTCACGGTCAGCGCGTAGCTAGGTATTCTCATCATGGAGGAGGTGTGCTCGTCGCGAGGGATGCGAAATCGCGCCGAGGTGCGACGTACGGGCCGTTTCAGTATTCATCCGGCGAAATTATTCACCTCCCACGCATCCTCCCGCCGCGCCCGGATCTTATTTACGAGGAAGAGAAGAGGTATCGGCTCGGAAATCGCGTCGCTCTGGGAAAAACCGATGAAGCGACGTACGCTTCGCGCGCGCGCGCGGAGCATGAGAAGCGATTAATTCCTATCGGCCGCACGTGCACGCGCGTGAACGGACGGTACCCGGGTACAACGACAGGACGAAGCGGATCGATCGCGTATTCCGCGCGCGTGTACCTGACGACGGACGTCGACGCCCGAAATAAATCGTCTTGAGGTCCCGTCGATCGCGCGTCAACAAAATCCCGGCTTTCTCTGACAGTGAAACGCACGCTCGACTTCGAGCGTGCGTCGAGTTTTGCATCGGACGGACGGAGGTCGAAATTAAACCGGGCTCGGAAACACGCGGATGTTGTTCTTCAGGTTTTTATCTTCCCCCCCCCCCGGCCGTGGCTTTCCGAAAGTTCGGCGGCGAGCGCGCAAGTAGGAATTAAAGTCTCCGCTTCACCTGTCGCGTGCGCGCGCGAGCGCGCGCGCGCGCACACTCGTCACTATACACCTGCTACGTAATCATACTTCTCCCCAACACCATCTGCCCCGCTAAGGTTTCGATATTTCGATCGCCAGATGCGGTGGATTAAAGTGAAAATGCAGTAATCGAAAGTCGTTCAGTTTACAGTGTATATACCTGTTTATTGATAATTTTCATTAACTTAACACTTGATCGTAAAGTTTTTGATATCTACTGCATTTAGATCTGAAGATATTTTCACGAACTTTTTAAAAATGGAGAGTGTCGATATTATTGAAATATCTGAGTCGCATCAGTGACATTATATTTATGTTATATTTATTGATAATTTTCATTAACTTAACACTTGATCGTAAAGTTTTTTATATCAACTGCATTTAGATTTGAAAATACTTTCACCAACTTTTTAAAAATGC